>WNWK01003632.1:0-160791 GCA_009830355.1 Cherax destructor
TTTCAGGGACGGGAAATCCTGTGTCACAAACCTACTGGAGTTCTACGACAGGGTGACAGCGATAAGGCAAGAGAGAGAGGGGTGGGTAGATTGCATATTCTTGGATTGTAAGAAGGCGTTTGACACAGTTCCACACAAGAGATTAGTGCAGAAGCTGGAGGACCAGGCAGGGGTAACAGGAAGGCACTACATTGATCAGGGAATACCTGTCAGGGAGACAGCAGCGAGTCATGGTACGTGGCGAGGTGTCAGAGTGGGCGCCGGTGACGAGCGGGGTTCCACAGGGTCAGTCCTGGGACCAGTGCTGTTTCTGGTATTTGTGAACGACATGACGGAAGGAATAGACTCCGAAGTGTCCCTGTTTGCAGATGATGTGAAGTTGATGAGAAGAATTCAATCGGACGAGGACCAGGCAGAACTACAAAGGGATCTGGACAGCCTGCAAGCCTGGTCCAGCAACTGGCTCCTGGAGTTCAACCCCACCAAGTGCAAAGTCATGAAGATTGGGGAAGGGCAAAGAAGACCGCAGACGGAGTACAGCCTAGGGGGCCAGAGACTGCAAACCTCAATCAAGGAAAAGATCTTGGGGTGAGTATAACACCAGACACATCTCCTGAGGCGCACATCAACCAAATAACTGCTGCAGCATATGGGCGCCTAGCAAACCTAAGAACAGCATTCCGACATCTTAATAAAGAATCGTTCAGGACCCTGTACACTGTGTACGTTAGGCCCATATTGGAGTATGCAGCACCAGTTTGGAACCCACACCTAGCCAAGCATGTGAAGAAGCTCGAGAAAGTGCAAAGGTTTGCAACAAGACTAGTCCCGGAGCTAAGGGTATGTCCTACGAGGGAGGTTAAGGAAATGGACCTGACGACACTGGAGGACAGGAGAGATAGGGGAGACATGATAACAACATATAAGATACTGAGAGGAATTGACAAAGTGGACAGAGACAGAATGTTCCAGAGATGGGACACAACAACAAGGGGACACAGATGGAAGTTGAAGACTCAGATGAATCACAGAGATGTTAGGAAGTATTTCTTCAGTCACAGAGTTGTCGGGAAGTGGAATAGTTTAGGAAGCGATGTAGTGGAGGCAGGCTCTATACATAGCTTTAAGCAGAGGTATGATAAAGCTTATGGCGCAGGAGAGTGACCCAGTAGCGGCCAGTGAAGAGGCGGGGCCAGGAGCTTTGACTCGACCCTGCAACCACAACTAGGTGAGTAACTAGGTGAGTCACATACAACACACACACACACACACACACACACACAACACACACACACACACACACACACACACACACACACACACACACATACAACACACACACACACACACACACACACACACACACACACACACACACACAACACACACACACACACACACACAACACACACACATACAAACACACACACACACATAACACACAACACACACACATACAACACACACACACACATACACACACACACACACACATACACACACACACACACAAAACAACACACACACACACACACACACACACACATACAACACACACACACACACACACACACACACACACAACACACACACACACACACACACACACACACACACACATACAACACACACACACACACACACACACAACACACACACACACACACACACACACATACAACACACACACACACACACACACACACACAACAACACACACACACACACACACACACACACACACACACACACACACACACACACACACACACACACACACACACACACACACACACACACACGGGGGTAAACACTATATTTACCTACATCCTCCACCAAGCACCAGACAAGATCAAAAGAGATCTTGAAGCCACTGCTGTCAGTGTTGCAGCATTACCACACACACCTTCTACCGCTTTGTCAGTGTTGCCACGTTAATATTCAGCCTCATGTGTGTGTGTGTGCGCTCACCTATTTGTGGTTGCAGGGGTCGATTCACAGCACCTGGTCCCTCTTCTTTGCTGATCATTACTTGGTCCACTCTCTCTGCTCCAAGAGCTTTATTGTACTCCTCGTGTGTGTGTTAGTTACCATTTTGTCCTAGGCACATGTCAATTAGACACTAGGCCTGTTGTATGTATGTGTGTGTGTGTGTAAGGAAACACTTCGAAATGTTTCTGCCCCACCGGGAATTGAACCCGGCCCCTCCGTGCGTGAAGCAAGAGCTTTACCCACTAGGCCACCGGGGGCTGTGTGTGTGTGTGTGTGTGTGTGTGTGTGTGTGTGTGTGTGAACTCGCCTAGTTGTGGTTGCAGGAGTCGAGTCACTGCTCCTGGCCCCACCTCTTCACTGGTCGCTATTAGGTAACTCTTCCTGGTCCATGAGTTTCATCATACCTCTTCTTAAAGCTATGTATGGATCCTGCCTCCACTACATCGCTTCCCAGACTATTCCACTTCCTGACAACTCTGTGACTGAAGAAATACTTCCTAACATCTCTGTGATTCATCTGAGTCTTCAACTTCCAACTGTGTCCCCTTGTTGCTGTGTCCCATCTCTGGAACATTCTGTCTTTGTCCACCTTGTCAATTCAGTCAGTATCTTATTTGTCGTTATCATGTTCCCCCTATCTCTCCTGTCCTCCAGTGTCGTCAGGTCGATTTCCTTTAACCTCTCCTAGTAGGACATACCCCTTAGCTCCGGGACTAGTCTTGTTGCAAACCTTTGCACTTTCTTTAGCTTCTTTACGTGCTTGGCTACATGTACTCACCTAATTGTACTCACCTAATTGTGGTTGCAGGGGTCGAGTCTCAGCTCCTGGCCCCGCCTCTTCGCTGTCCGCTACTGGGTCTCTGCTCTCCCTGCTCCATGAGCTCTATCATACCTCGTCTTAAAACTATGTATGGTTCCTGCCTCCACTATATCTTTCTCTAGACTATTCCACTTTCTGACTACTCTGTTGCTGAAGAAATGCTTCCTAACATCCCTTTGACTCATCTGAGTCTTCAGCTTCCAGTTGTGTCCCCTTGTTTCTGTGTTCCCTCTCTGGAACATCCTGTCCCTGTCTACCTTGTCGATTCCCCGCAGTATTTTGTATGTCGTTATCATGTCTCCTCTGACTCTTCTTTCCTCCAGTGTTGTTAGTCCTATTTCCCTCAACCTTTCTTCATAGGACATACCCTGAGTTGTGGAACTAGCCTTGTCGCAAACCTTTGCACTTTCTCTAGTTTCTTTACGTGCTTGACCAGGTGTGGGTTCCAGACTGGTGCTGCATATTCTAGTATGGGCCTGACGTACACGGTGTACAGTGTCTTGAACGATTCCTTGTTTAGGTAACGGAACGCTAATCTTAGGTTTGCCAGTCGCCCATATGCTGCCGCAGTTATCTGGTTGATGTGTGCCTCCGGAGACGTACTTGGCGTTATACTCACCCCAAGGTCTTTCTCTTTGCCGAGGTTTGTAGCCCTTGTCCACCTAGCCTGTACTCTGTCAGCGGTCTTCTTTGTCCTTCTCCGATCTTCATGACTTTGCATTTGGTGGGATTGAATTCGAGAAGCCAGTTGCTAGACCAGATGTCAAGCTTGTCCAGGTCTGTTTGAAGTCCTGCTTGGTCCTCTTCCGATGTGATTCTCCTCATTAATTTCACATCATCTGCGAACAGAGACACTTCTGAGTCTATCCCATCCGTCATGTCATTTACATATACCAAGAATAACACTGGTCCTAGAACTGACCCCTGCGGTACGCCGCTCGTCACAGGCGCCCACTGTGATACCTCATCACGCACCATGACCCGTTGTTGCCTCCCTGTGAGGTATTCCCTGATCCATTCCAGTGCCCTTCCTGTTATACATGCTTGTTCTTCCAACTTCTTTACTAATCTCATGTGAGGAACTGTGTCGAAGGCCTTCCTGCAGTCCAGGAAAATGCAATCAACCCACCCTTCTCTCTCTTGCCTTACCTCTGTTACTTTATCATAGAACTCTAGGAGGTTTGTTACACAGGATTTGCCTTCCCGGAATCCGTGCTGTCTGGTGTTTATTATCCTGTTCAGCTCGAGGTGCTCCACCATTCTTTTCCTGATGATTTTCTCCAGGACTTTGCACACTATACATGTAAGTGACACCGGTCTATAGTTTAGTGCCTCTTTTCTGTCTCCTTTTTAAAGATGGGGACTACGTTGGCCTTCTTCCATACCTCAGGTATCTGCCCATTTTCAAGGGATGTGTTGAATATTATGGTAAGTGGCACACTCAGTACCTCAGCTCCTTCCCGAAGAACCCACGGGAGATATTGTCCGGACCCATCGCCTTTGAGGTATCAAGGTCACTGAGTAACTGCTTCACCTCCTCCTCAGTTGTGTGTATGCCCTCTAGCACTTGATACATCCCTTGTTGGTGACGCACCCCATCCTGTCTACCCAGCTGCCTTCCTTCCTCCACTGTGAATACTTCCTTAAACCTCAAGTTGAGCTCCTCACATACCTCTTGATCATTGCTTGTGAGTTCCCCATCTTCTCTCCTCAGCCTTATCACCTGGTCTTTAACTGTTGTTTTCCTTCTGATGTGACTGTACATGAGCTTCGGGTCGGACTTAACTTTCGATGCTATGTCGTTTTCGTACTGTTTCTGGGCCTCCCTCCGTACCTGTGCATACTCGTTTCTAGCTCTTCTGCTACTCTCTTTGTTTACTTGGGTTCTTTGCCTTCTGTACCTTTTCCATTCTCTGACACTCTGAGTCTTTGCCTCCCTGCACCTTTGGGTAAACCAAAGGTGTGTATGTGTGTGTGTGTGTGTTTGTGTGTGTGTGTGTGTGTGTGTGTGTGTGCGCGTGTGTCTGTCTGTGTGAGTGTAAATATCATTTTAGTCACCTTCGGCTTTTAAAAGTTTCTAATGCCTGCTCGTGGCCTGGCCAAGGCTGGGACTGACAGCAACACAATACAACTGTGGCTGACCAGACCACTAATGAGGATACAACGTGTCGCCCCTTATTGTGATCATGTAAACAACGTACTCCCTCAACTCATATATATATGATGCAATAAGACGTCATAAAGCCTCACGTTGATAAAGTTCAGTTCGTAATCAGCTCTGACACAACACAAATATATATCTCTCCCCTCACGCATTACTATGCACCACCACGCCGGTCATTTTAATTTTAATTACACCTGCCAGCGGCACAAAAACAAATTATGAAAAATACCGCCTCCACCCGGCGTGAGATTATCATAATTATTATATGTAGCATTATTTGGGACGTCAGATGCACGGGTCACCCGTCACAGCACGTCACCTCCGCGGGTCACCCGTCACAGCACGTCACCTCCGCGGGTCACCCGTCACAGCACGTCACCTCCGCGGGTCACCCAGTACTGCCCTGGTGTTAGCCAGTCTTGTTACTTATCATAAATAGTATATAATAGGGACTGGGTGATGAATAAGTCATGTGTAAGACTAGTTGTTTCAAACTTCGTTAAAGATACTTAGTGCTGCATATGAACGTTTTCTACGCTACAGTGAATCTAAGTTCAACTCCATTGAACCCTCTCTTAAGTTCACAGAGGACGAACAGGAGGAACACATTCCCTTTCTTGATGTACCACTACTCAGGAAAGGCAGACACAGTTATTCAATGTTTACAGAAAACCCTGATAAAGACTATTTGCAGCCCTGCCCTCCAGCCCTGCCTTCCAGCTCTGACCTCCAGCCCTGCCTTCCAGCTATGACCTCCAGCCCTGCCTTCCAGCCCTGCCTTCCAGCCCTGCCTTCCAGCCCTGCCTTCCAGTCCTACCTTCCAGCTCTGCCTTCCAGCCATGCCTTTCAGTCCTGCCTTCCAGCCCTGCCCTCCAGTCCTGCCTTTTAGCTTTGTCTCTCTCGAGGAGTACACTCACATTCACCAAGCTCCAATTTTATTTCCACTTAATTAATAATCGTAGAAAGAGAGGAATATGGACCTACTAGCAGCACTCTCCTAGTAGCTTCCTTGTTCTGTTAGCACATGTGCAGCACTTGCGTATCTTTATTATGGAAACGTTTCGCCACACAGTGACTTCATCAGTCCATTATAAAGAAGAATGATGAAGATCAGAAGGAGTTTGAGGTCATCAGTCCCTTAGTCTGGATGTAATAAGAAACAGCATATACGTGAAGTGGCTCATATACTGCAAACAGGTGAGGTGAAGCAGTCGTAGGCGGTGTCACAATGGACAAATTCCACAGGTGGAAGTCACGTCTATAGGTTAGGCAAGCGTAGAATTCCCTGTATCAAGGAGAGAAAGCCTGGAGGGGCAACGTACAAGAGAGCCCCGTAACACATGCAGCAAGGATGTCCAGTACGATGCCGACTCATCCACGGTAATACCCACAACCATCTTATGAAATTCAACGACGTCCAAACTCAGGAGTCTTCCGTGAAGAAGAGGTAATCAAACGGCGGCGTGGTGTGGCGAGTGTTGTCATTGCTACTACACCACAACTACTTCCAGAACTCCAACACCTTTACTATTTCAGAAGTATTGACTCGATTCTTCACCGCCAACATACAGTAACCACCTAAGAGTCTGAGTTTTGTAGCACTGCAGTGTGCAACTGGCCAGCGTGGATAATACAATAAAAAAATAATTTCTTTATGCGGTATAAATAATGTGGTTTATATGTAATAAAGAATTGATAGGCACAAAAGAAACCCACTAGTATGCAGTGTATTTCTGGCAAACTACCTGTGTACAGTTCCGGGTGTTTATTAAAGTTAAAGTTTCGCCACTGGTGACTGATGAAGCCACCCGTAACGCTTCATTTAATAAATGTGCTAAGCTGTACACAAGTGTCCTCCACGGATTGTTGGTCTACCTGCCTCGAGTATGACCGTAACATTTACAACTACTGGTACATGCTAGGCAGGTTCAACACTCCCACCTCTGCAGTCTTCAACGGTCCCTCCCCACACACACACACACACACAAAGTCATGGAGATTATCAGGAGGAGAGTGGTGGAGCACCTAGAACGGAACAAGCTTATAAACGACAACCAGCACGGATTCAGGGAAGGAAAATCCTGTGTCACAAACCTACTGGAGTTTTATGGCAAGGTAACGGAAGTAAGACACGAAAGAGAGGGGTGGGTAGGTTGCATTTTCTTGGACTGCAAGAAGGCCTTCGACACAGTTCCTCACAAGAGATTAGTGCAAAAGCTAGAGGAGCAGGCACGCATAACTGGAAGGGCACTGCAATGGATCAGAGAATACCTGACAGGGAGGCAATAACGAGTCATGGTACGTGACGACGTGTCAGAGTGGGCACCTGTGACGAGCGGGGTTCCACAGGGGTCAGTCCTAGGACCAGTGCTATTTTTAGCATATGTGAATGACATGACGGAAGGAAAAGACTCAGAAGTGTCCCTGTTTGCAGATGATGTGAAGTTAATGAGGATAAGGAAGTACTACAAAGAGACCTGGACAAGTTGGAAGACTGGTCCAGCAACTGGCTACTCGAATTTAACCCCGCCAAATGCAAAGTAATGAAGATCGGAGAAGGTCAAAGAAGACCGCAGAGTATAGACTAGGTGGCCAAAGAAAAAGATCTTGGGGTGAGTATAATACCGAGCACATCTGAGGCACACATCAACCAGATAACTGCTGCAGCATATGGGCGCCTGACAAATCTGACAATAGCGTTCCGATACCTCAGTAAGGAATCGTTCAAGACTCTGTACACCGTGTACGTCAGGCACATACTGGAGTATGCAGCACCAGTTTGGAACCCACACCTGGTCAAGCACGTCAAGAAATTAGAGAGATTGCAAAGGTGTGCAACAAGTCTAGTTCCAGAGCTAAGGGGAATGTCCTACGAAGAAAGGTTAAGGGAAATCGGCCTGACGACACTGAAGGACAGGGTTATTGGAGACATGATAACGACATACAAAATACTGCGAGGAATTGACAAGGTGGACGACAGGATGTTCCAGAGATGGGACACAGAAACAAGGGATCACCATTGGGAGTTGAAGACTCAGATGAGTCAAAGGTATGTTAGGAACTATTTCTTTAGTCATGAAGTTGTCAGGAAGTGGAACAGTCTGGCAAGTGATGTAATGGAGGCAGGAACCATACATAGTTTTAAGACGAGGTTTGATAAAGCTCATTGAGCAGGGAGAGAGAGGACCTAGTAGCGATCAGTGAAGAGGCGGGGCCAGGAGCTATGAATCGACCCCTGCAACCACAAATAGGTGAGTACAGACACACAAAACATCCTCGCACTAGCATATGTCTTATTTCATAAAGTGTGAGAGAGTCCTAAGCACGAGTTTAAAACACTAACCAAACACTATACTACAGCAGAGACCACGAATTGGGCTGCAAGCTGGACTAAGCAAAGCAAAAAAAGTTAGCACAAGATCTCTAGCAGAAATGAAACCCAGGTAGGTAGGGAGGCCCAGCTGAACAACAAACAAGATCACCCATCCTACAGAAACACCAGCAGGAACCTTCCTTATTACATGGAGGGCCATCCTCTACCCACTCTCGTTGAACATCATTAAAATAATATTTGGGCGTAACCAGAATAGTGAGGTGCGTCACTAAGACCATGGAGACATCATGAGAAGAGGATACATAAGCAGTGCCACACTACCAGGATACTGCTGACGCATGACTGACCTATTACTTGCTGACACATGACTCGCTGAAACGTGACTCGTTGACACATGACTCGCTGACATATAACTCTACTACACATAACTCGCCTACTAAATAGGTTTATTTAGGTACAGGAACACATAAATACAGTTACACAAATTATACATAATAACATATGTGTAAATTACCCACCAGGATAACCCCCCAAAATCAAAGTGACTTAGTTCCATTGGGGTCCTTGACTTATTTCCATTAGGGTTCTTGACTTATTTCCATTGAGGTCCTTGACTTATTGCCATTGGGACCCTGACTTATTTGCACTGGGGTCACTGTTGTATCATGCCAGATCATGGGAAGCTGACCATCTACGTCAGAAGGAAAAAAATAACAGCTCAACAAAGAGCCGTCAGCCAAGCTATGGACCAAAACAAATGAACCATCATACTACAATATTTAAAGACGATGGTATAAAGGAGGTGGAATAAAGCAACGTCAAAAGGTGGACACAAAAGAGAAAGAGTAGTCAAGGAATAAGTATAAAGACAGTGGCAGAGATCAAAGTGAGTGGGAATTAACAGGTCATTACAGAAAAGAAACATTTGGTCAATAAAAAAAATCCTCTGAGACATATTTCTGAACTGAGACACGTAGGAAGAAATACTGGAGGAAAAAACTGAGAAATTCTACTGATTATAAGGGAAAAAATGATATATATGGAGAGGAGTAAATGAATTAGCAGACAATAATAGACAAGGGCGAAAAAACAATACATTTTACGATACAGAACGTATCAACTTCAACCCATCACATCTCCACCTCAATTAATCTATCTCCAATAAAAGTCTCTCTCCATCTTCTACACACTCCCAGCCTGCACCTACACCTGTCCCCCCACATCCTACCTACATCCAACACACCTTCCCTAACATTTCCAAACCTGCCCCACACAAACCTGACGCCCAACCAAACCACCAAATACCCCTCCACACATGTTCAACCCACCACCCTCTACTGTCTCTCCCCTCCTCTCTCTCTCTCTCTCTCTCTCTCTCTCTCTCTCTCTCTCTCTCTCTCTCCTCTCACAAAACCATTAATATAACGCATCAAAATTACCAAGAAGTTCCATTCACAACTTCTGACATAATCCCTCAACAACGTTGGTAAATTAAAACGAAAAGCAATAAAATAAATGCAGACACGTTAGCAATTGTTAGATAAAAGGATTAATGCAACTACAACTAATGCGATGTACATGAATTGTATACAATACCGACAAGATGAAAATCAGACACATGTGAAACATCTGGGTATCTGTATTGTAGACGTTTCGCCCTCCAGTGGCTTTATCAATACAAATTCAAGGACATGAATGGAAGACAGAAGAACTATATCTTCACGACTACGGTGTTCTTCACCAACTCCAAAACTGAGGGACTGATTACCTCATCTTCTGTATATAGTTCTGTCTTGCATTCATGTCCATGAATTTGTATCGATAAAGCCACTGGAGGGCGAAACGTCTACAATAAAGATACCCAGATGTTATACATGTGTCTAATTTTCAACTAATGTGATATTTCCACAGCAGTCTCCTGGATCCTCGTTGTTTCTACCTCCCCTCTGAGGCCTTACCAATGATGTGTAGAGCTGTAGTACAACCTCTGGACTCCTGTTGGCGGATTCTTGATATAAATCTCAGTAATCTGCCTTATTACGTACGCTCATATCACTAGTTATTCCCTCGTCAAGGTCATTAATGTACATCAATCAAGGTACAGTATCTTTATTGTGGGTATCTTTATTAGGGAGAAAGAAAATAGACGACATGGGATCAATAAAGAGACGTGAAAAGGATAACTATTAAACACCTTATCAAGAAACATCCTAGTTCATATTAAAGTAAGTTTATTTAGGCACAGGTAATTAGTGTTAATTACCCAGGATAACCTTTCTTAAGAAAGTCAGACAAAGTGACTTATTTCCATTGGGGTCATTGTAATATCGTGTTATTTAAACCTTAAAAGTTAAAACAGCTAAGTAACTCAACTGTGTGAAAATCAGTTACAATAAAGGGAGATACAATAGGAATAAAGTAAAGTGAGTTGTTTACATTAACATTAAAGAGAATCAGTTTGCAATAATAGAAACACCAATGTTAACTACACAAGAAATCACTTTCCTCCCTCAACAAGAATCATGAATGAACTTCACACTGAGCCAGAGTAAACATTGAAGGGGCAGAATATAAACAACATCTAGAATCAATAGTTCACTGCTTCCTAGTAATTACTAGAGGCGACAGCAAGAGAAAATGAGTAAATGAATAAAAGACTACCGAACTGAAAAGTAAATTATGAGAAAAAGAGAGACAATATAAAAAAGGATGAGACAATGAACGCAAAGTGATAAACAGGGGAAGACATGATGGACTTACCTTAGGCAGAAGTAAACAAAAGCCAGAGAGACATTCGTCCCAACCAGACGTGACGAAGATGACGTATAAAGACAAACCATCGTTAAATAATCAACATGGAAGCAAACTGCTGGTGTTTAACCCATGAGGGTTTACCTTCTCGTTAAAATAAGTAAAACAATTAGGGAAACAGAAACTAAGAACAAGGGAAAGTGGGCAAAATACTGAACAAGACGGGTTAAAGCAAACTGAGAACTGAATAGAATAATCAGGTATGAATCCCCTAAAGTCAGGCAAAATTTATAGGAACCAAACGAAGAAGACACATCAACTAAAGCTAAAGACCATCCTAAATTACTACACATTCACAAGGAGAGAAAAAAACAGCCAACAATTGTGTAAACAAATTAAGGAAAAAAGAAAAAGTCTCGGAGGACGACAGGGAAATATTTGAAGGTCAACTATGGTGATGGAGAGACTGTCCACGTAACTGTCCACAAAACTGTACTCAACAAAACCGTGACATTAGATTTTGCCACCAAGTGGATAGTTTATTGTGCACCTCATATCCAACCTGTGGAGGGTAGCGCAAGAGCATACTGATACACGAAAGGCCTAGCAACTAGGCCACAAAAACGTTAACTGGTGTACAACTGGATTTATATCTATAATTGACTTATCTGTTACAAGCAAATTTAGGAAATGTGTTTAATATGTGTGGTATATTATTTTCATTAATAAGATATCTTGGCATACCACTTAGGTTATTATACTGTTTATCTCTATATTCCTCAATAATGGAACAATTAAGCACACAGTGTTCAAGATAGTGACCATAGGACTGGCCACATACTTTGCATTTGGTTTGATTATCATCTGTGTGTCTCCCAAACTCGTAACCAAACTTAAGTCTGGCTACTACAACATCAGTTTGTTCACACTGAACGTTGCTCCATAAACTACTTATCTATGTTCATGTTACAGATTTATTCAGACTTCTGACTTCATTCCTGTAACATTGTTTCATTATTTACTTCTCTCCTAATATTATTACTAACGATAAACACAGACACCAAAGTTATATTCTAAATTTTCCTTCGGGGTACTTTTTTTTTGGCTAGCGTATCAACTTTATCATTATGGAGTAATCCAATGTGTGATGGAATCCATAGCAATTGTACACTGATTTCTTTTTTCCCGATTTTTTGTTTATATCTATATCTGGCTTCTCCAATGAGCATGTTGTTAGTCATTATGCGAGTCAGTAATGATCACAGAGTCAAGCTCAGTGTCATACGTTAACTTTAGCGCCATTAGGATGACAATTCAGTTTACAGTGTAGACGCCCAGTTGTTAATTCTTATGACCAACTCAAGAAAGTTGCTATCGTTCTTAACTAGCGGGGTAGCAACAAGGGCAGATGCAGCCCTGCCAGTAGACTCCTGCTTAGATCCAACACTTTATATAACCAGTCATAAATTATTGCTAACACTTAAGCGAGAAAATTCATCTTGAGCAGATGCCTTTGCAAGTGGTACACAGAAGGTACTACTAGTTCTGAGCTCTTGGGAGGGACTTGCAGGTGATATTAAATAAACACACCTTCCATGGAGGGGTGAAATGCTCTTATCTACAGTGATACAGTTCTTGAAAGTTATAAAACTTAATATAATTGCATGTTTTCACAATCCATTTAGATGTATGTGTATTTACTTCTAGACATTTAGTGAGATTCATAGTGACAGTGTCTGGTTCATTTCTTAACATTCTAATACCAAGTACAGTGTTAATAATCCTATCACTGATACTAGAAACACCAAGCTCCTTCCTCATATTTAAGAACCTTGGTACATTTAGGACAGTCAAAATAATTATGAGAGCTTCATTATGCATTAGCTCCAAGGGTCGGAGAAAATTTTCTTTAGCTAATATTAACATGGTCGTATCTTAATGAATTAGGGATCAAATATAGACTATGTACATCATTCTCACATTAGCAACATAGTTGGGGTTGTAGCCAGCAACAGCTTTGAGAGCATTTACCCTATCTTTGCATTTCTTATTTAGTTCTGGTACGGTGGATTTATTGAAGGGTTCGTCTACACCAAGATATCTGTAAGATTTAACGTAGCTAATCTTTTCACCCTGCAAACAGATGGGTGGGGGATGTCGTTTGTTTTGTCATTATCGTCGTTTTAGATGACGATATGAAGAGACTTAGTCGATTACAAATTACTTGCACCTCGCTAATAATTGTTCTCATCTTATGCCCAGTTGAATGGATCATGATGTCATCAACATAACTTATAGCTATATGTTTAGGTGAAGTAGATAGAAAATTTAGGAGAGCATTAATCAGAACATTAAACAGCATGGGACTGAGAACTCCTCCCTGCGGTGTACCTTGGGACATTTCTTTAGACTCGCTTCTAAACCCTTGGTAGAGAACAGAATACTCCATTTGACAGATATCCCATTATCCAACTAAGTTACCACCAATATTCCTTTGGACAAGTTTATGTAGTATAACTGTCCTGTTTGAGATATCAAATGTAGATTGTAGATCAAGAAATATGGTAAAACAAGTAGAGGTGTGTGTAGTCAGAAGAGTGGAAATACAATTTTTCACACTATTACCTTTCATAAAACCACAGAGATGAGGAGAAAGTTGGTGTCTGATTCTGTAGTATAGTCTGTTAAATATCATTCTTTCCAATGATTTACAAAGACAACTAGTTAAAGAGACTGGGTCTTATTACACAAAATAAGTGGGCGTTTGGTTTTCAAGCAGAGGTAGAAAACCCCGCTGTAGTGTAGAAGACAATATTTAACAACTGGTAAGCCAGGGGTTGTTTATACACTGAATGAATCATCAGCCAACAAATATTCATGTCAGGACCTTCCTGTACTACAAAACTCAACTGGACAAAATATTGCTACGACAAACCTCAACCTGACAAAATATTCCCCAGCTACGACAAAACCTCCAACCTGGACAAAATATTCCCCAGCTACGACAAAACCTCCAACCTGGACAAAATATTCCCAGCTACGACAAAACCTCCAACCTGGACAAAATATTCCAGTACGACGAAACCTCCACCTGGACAAAATATTCCCAGTACGCAAACTCAACCTGAAAAATATCCCAGCTACGACAAAACCTCCAACCTGGACAAAATATTCCCCAGCTACGACAAAACCTCCAACCTGGACAAAATATTCCCCAGCTACGACAAAACCTCCAACCTGGACAAATATTCCCAGCTACGACAAACCTCCAACCTGGACAAATATTCCAGCTACGACAAAACCTCAACCTGACAAATATTCCCAGCTACGACAAAACCTCCAACCTGGACAAAATATTCCCCAGCTACGACAAAACCTCCAACCTGGACAAAATATTCCCCAGCTACGACAAAACCTCCAACCTGGACAAAATATTCCCCAGCTACGACAAAACCTCCAACCTGGACAAAATATTCCCCAGCTACGACAAAACCTCCAACCTGGACAAAATATTCCCCAGCTACGACGAAACCTCAACCTGGACAAATATTCCCAGCTACGACAAAACCTCCAACCTGGACAAAATATTCCCCAGCTACGACAAAACCTCCAACCTGGACAAAATATTCCCCAGCTACGACAAAACCTCCAACCTGGACAAAATATCCTCGATTACTACAGAACATCCCCCAACAATATAAGATAAGAAAAACTACCTGCGAGTACCAGACCCATCAAGGGAAATCTACCTGGAGTCTACCTGGAGGGTGTTCCGGGGGTCAACGCCCCCACGGCTCAATCGTTGATCAGGCCTCCCGGTGGATCAGGGCCTGATCAACCAGGCTGTTACTGTTGGCCGCACGTAGTCCAACGTACGAACCAAATCCCGTCTGGTCAGGTACTGACCTTAGGTATCTGTCCAGCTCCATATTAAATACAGCAACATATAATGAAGGAGATGGCACAGATACTATGCAAACCACGAACAAGGACACACAAAGAATCACAGAAGGAAAAGAAACTGTCAGAAAACTAGAAAAACCACAACTATAGTACCGATGTACAATAAACAGCACAGGACGAGAGGTGCTACACTATAAACCAGTATCAGTGACATAAACCTGCTAAATAATACGGGAATTAAATACTAAGTTTATTATTTTTATTAAACATAAGGGAGACAGTTAAACCCGATGGAGGGGGTCACATAGTGCTTGGGGAATAAGGGGTAATAAGGGGTGATCGCAGAAGAGCAGGTCTAGTTCCCTGGAGCACTTCTCAATATTGCACTCAATACACTAACCAGAGCCGTCAGATACCTTTGTCATCTTTATATCAGGGTTGTTTTTCTCTTGCTCTCGATGCACCTCTGTAGTTATTTCTGAATTTTGTAAGACAAGATCTTTTCCTGCTAATCTTCCAGTTAGATCATCATCTTGGAGCTCTGTGACTGTGTTCTTCAGATTATCATCAAAATTCACCGGTGAACAATGGTACAGTTTAGCAGACGAATGAACAAAATATGCATGTGAACAATGGTACAGTTTACCAGACGAATGAACAAAATATGCATGTGAACAATGGTACAGTTTACCAGACGAATGAACAAAATATGCATGTGAACAATGGTACAGTTTACCAGACGAATGAACAAAATATGCATGTGAACAATAGTACAGTTTACAAGACGAATGAACAAAATATGCATGTGAACAATGGTACAGTTTACCAGACGAATGAACAAAATATGCATGTGAACAATGGTACAGTTTACCAGACGAATGAACAAAATATGCATGATTCCCGGCAGCAAGTTCCAAAAGCTCTGTGTTTTGATCTGACTTCTTGGACTTCAAAAGTGCAAATTACCACTATACTAACATTTAAAAAAATGGAATCGTTGCAGTCCTAGCAACAACTGGAGAACTGCTCTTCTGGTAAGCTTCAAACTTTCAGCAATGGTGTGTCATACGAGAAAGTTTACAATTTAAGTGGTCTTGTTAAGCTCCAATTTGCAAATATTACTTTGCAAAATTTCTGGAGTATAATACTTTTGTGGAGAACTAAGAAAATATTTTGATTTCAAACCTAGATTAGAAGATAACACTGCCACCTTACTTAGAATGATAAACATATTTTAAATGATAGGACGTAGAGATATATCAGGTTTATAAGTTTAAGGAAGACTACAGAAATATGACAAGAGGACAAATAACATGGAAACCAGGACAGATCGGAGAAAGAATCCGATCTCTGTCCTCCAGAGTTCCAACGTTTTAAAACCTAAGTATAGTTAAAAATTATCCATTTTTTTTACTACAATGCTAAGGTCTAGTATGCGTCACACATATAAGAGTAATTTGTATGAGTTCCATTACAAATCAGTTCGCTGGTTACCATCATATAAGAGACCAACCGATTAACCTTTGAAAACAAGTCTTCATGGCGGGCGATGTCCGTAGAGTTTTACCAGCGCCATGTTTATTGTAATTTAGCACGGCACTGCGAGGGCCGGTAATGTAATATAGGGCTCTGGTTTACAGTATGGTTCCCCTGAGCGCCTTTCCATGTGATACGAAAACGCCCCTTCTGATCAGCATTCAACTTTCAGCGCTGGTATATATTTATAAGAGGAAGGGTCAGACTGATATTGGAACGTGTAATCCTGGAGGGTGTATCGGGGGTCAACGCCCCCGCGACCAGGTACATGACCAGGTGCCAATTTGTCAATTTGATACACGTAAATAGGTTTACGTGAGGTAAAGTGAGAATGCCTGATCAGATTGAATTCAAACTTTCAGCACAGGTATATCCTACTTAGCATAAAGTTCAGTTTGTTACTGGAGTGTCTAGTAAAAATTGTAAGGTGTTTTTCTGTGAGACAAATTTAAAATGCCTTGTCTGATTGGCTTCAAACTTTCAGTGCTGGTGCAGTTTCCCCGAAGGAAAATTCTCAGTTTTAGTGGACAACGTATTTCCTAATTTATTAAATAAACTGGGATACTGATTTCCGTGTCATAACTGGGGAATGCATCTACTGATCAGCTTCAAACCTTCATTGAAGATATATGTTACTTATAGGAAGATTCGGATTATTAATATTCCTGGTCCTCTTTAAGAATGTTGATCTACACTAAGAGAAACATAATAAGTGTCCGGGACCCAAGACTGTTCAACAGCTTAAAGTCAGTACCCGATCATCTGGGTTGTGATTCGTACGTTGGACTACGTGCGGCCAGCAGTAACAGCCTGGCTGATCAGGCTCTTATCCACCGGGAGGCCTGGTCATGAACCGGGCCCCAGGGGGCGTTAACCCCCGGAACACCCTCAGGTGACAGACTTCTTGAGCTAAAACTCTTGATTCTCTTCAACTGTTATTCATGGGGAGAGCACTAAACCCAAAGGGGGGTCAAGCAGTACCTTGAGGAATGGGAAGCAATTAAGTTCGATCCAAGTAATAGGATGATAGATCCAGTTCCTTGGATCATGGGCTCCTTCAAGTGCTGATTTCCAGCTCCTAGACCTCTTGACGGGTAGGAGGTTGAGGTAGAGGGCTGGGGTTGTGGGTGGGTTGAGGTAGATGGAGCTGGGGTTGTGGGTGGGTTGAGTAGATGGAGCTGGGGTTGTGGGTGGGTTGAGTAGATGGAGCTGGGGTTGTGGGTGGGTTGAGGTAGATGGAGCTGGGGTTGTGGGTGGGTTGAGGTAGATGGAGCTGGGGTGTGGGTGGGTTGAGGTAGATGGAGCTGGGGTTGTGGGTGGGTTGAGATAGATGGAGCTGGGGTTGTGGGTGGGTTGAGGTAGATGGAGCTGGGGTTGTGGGTGGGTTGAGGTAGATGGAGCTGGGGTTGTGGGTGGGTTGAGGTAGATGGAGCTGGTGTTGTGGGTGGGTTGAGGTAGATGGAGCTGGGGCTGTGGGTGGGTTGAGGTAGATGGAGCTGGGGTTGTGGGTGGGTTGAGGTAGATGGAGCTGGGGTTGTGGGTGGGTTGAGGTAGATGGAGCTGGGGTTGTGGGTGGGTTGAAGTAGATGGAGCTGGGGCTGTGGGTGGGTTGAGGTAGATGGAACAGGGGTTGTGGGTGGGTTGAGGTAGATGGAGCTGGGGTTGTGGGTGGGTTGAGGTAGATGGAGCTGGGGTTGTGGGTGGGTTGAGGTAGATGGAGCTGGGGTTGTGGGTGGGTTGAGGTAGATGGAGCTGGGGCTGTGGGGGTGGGTTGAGGTAGATGGAGCTGGGGTTGTGGGTGGGTTGAGGTAGATGGAGCTGGGTTGTGGGTGGGTTGAGGTAGATGGAGCTGGGGTGTGGGTGGGTTGAGGTAGATGGAGCTGGGTTGTGGGTGGGTTGAGGTAGATGGAGCTGGGGTGTGGGTGGGTTGAGGTAGATGGAGCTGGGGTTGTGGGTGGGTTGAGGTAGATGGAGCTGGGGTTGTGGGTGGGTTGAGAGTAGATGGAGCTGGGGTTGTGGGTGGGTTGAAGTAGATGGAGCTGGGGTGTGGGTGGGTTAAAGGTAGATGGAGCTGGGGTTGTGGGTGGGTTGAGGTAGATGGAGCTGGGGTGTGGGTGGGTTGAGGTAGATGGAGCTGGGCTGTGGGTGGGTTGAGGTAGATGGAGCTGGGGTTGTGGGTGGGTTGAGGGTAGATGGAGCTGGGGTTGTGGGTGGGTTGAGGAGATGAGCTGTTGTGGAGTGGTTAGGTAGATGGAGCTGGAGTTGGTGGGTTGAGGTAGATGGAGCTCTTAAGTTGTCGGTGGCTGAGGTAGATGGAGCTTTGGTTGTGGTGGGTTGAGGTAGATGGAGCTGGGGTTGTGGGTGGGTTGAGGTAATGGAGCTGGGTGGGGTTGAGGTAATGGAGCTGGGTTGGGGTGGTAAGTAGATGGAGCTGGGGTTGTGGGTGGGTTGAGGTAGATGGGGGGTGGGGCTGTGGGTGGGTTGAGGTAGATGGAGCTGGGGTTGTGGGTGGGTTGAGGTAGATGGAGCTGGGGTTGTGGGTGGGTTGAGGTAGATGGAGCTGGGGTTGTGGGTGGGTTGAGGTAGATGGAGCTGGGGTTGTGGGGTGGGTTGAGATAGATGGGCTGGAGCTGTGGGTGGGTTGAGGTAGATGGAGCTGGGGTTGTGGGTGGGTTGAGGTAGATGGAGCTGGAGCTGTGGGTGGGTTGAGGTAGATGGAGCTGGGGTTGTGGGTGGGTTGAGGTAGATGGAGCTGGGGTTGTGGGTGGGTTGAGATAGATGGAGCTGGAGCTGTGGGTGGGTTGAGGTAGATGGAGCTGGGGTTGTGGGTGGGTTGAGATAGATGGAGCTGGAGCTGTGGGTGGGTTGAGGTAGAGGGAGCTGGGGTTGTGGGTGGGTTGAGATAGATGGAGCTGGAGCTGTGGGTGGGTTGAGGTAGATGGAGCTGGGGTTGTGGGTGGGTTGAGATAGATGGAGCTGGGGTTGTAGGATACAGGGATACCTTTCTCAGAGTCTCTCAGATCACGCAGCGACTGAAACACATCTAGTGGGAGAGGAAGAGGTGGAAACATCTTACACAGCTTCACAACTATGTATGACAGGGATCATTAGGCCAGGAAAGGTGTGAAAATTAGAGAACAATTAAGAGGAAAGACCAGAAGCAGAAACCTGAACCTTGCAGCTACAATTAAGGCGTTAGGTGATTCCAACTAAGTGAGCACACACACACGCACACACAGGGAATACCTGTCAGGAAGACAGCAGCGAGTCATGGTACGTGGCGAGGTGTCAGAGTGGGCGCCGGTGACGAGCGAGGTTCCACAGGGGTCAGTCCTAGGACCGGTGCTGTTTCTGGTATTTGTGAACGACATGACGGAAGGAATAGACTCAGAAGTGTCCCTGTTTGCAGATTATGTGAAGTTGATGAGGAGAATTCAATCGGACGAGGACCAGGCAGAACTACAAAGGGACCTGGACAGGCTGCAAGCCTGGTCCAGCAATTGGCTCCTGGAGTGCAAAGTCAGGAAGATTGGGGAAGGGCAAAGAAGACCGCAGACGGAGTACAGTCTAGGGGGGGGGGGCAGAGACTACAAACCTCACTCAAGGAAAAAGATCTGGGGGTGAGTATAACACCAGGCACATCTCCTGAAGCGCACATCAACCAAATAACTGCTGCAGCATACGGGCGCCTAGCAAACCTAAGAACAGCATTCCGACATCTTAATAAGGAATCGTTCAGGACCCTGTACACTGTGTACGTTAGGCCCATACTGGAGTATGCAGCACCAGTTTGGAACCCACACCTAGCCAAGAACGTAAAGAGACTAGAGAAAGTGCAAAGGTTTGCAACTAGACTAGTCCCGGAGCTAAGGGGTATGTCCTACGAGGAGAGGTTAAGGGAAATCGACCTGACGACACTGGAGGTCAGGAGAGATAGGGGGGACATGATAACGACATATAAAATACTGAGAGGAATGAACAAGGTGGACAAAGACAGAATGTTCCAGAGATGGGACACAGCAACAAGGGGACACAGTTGGAAGTTGAATCCGCAGATGAATCACAGGGATGTTAGGAAGTATTTCTTCAGTCACAGAGTGGTCAGGAAGTGGAATAGTTTGGGAAGCGATGTAGTGGAGGCAGGATCCATTCATAGCTTTAAGAAGAGGTATGATAAAGCTCATTGAGCAGGGAGAGTGACCCAGTAGCGGCCAGTGAAGAGGCGGGGTCAGAGCTATGAATCGACCCCTACAACCACAACTAGGTGAGTACACACACACACACACACACACACACACACAACACATATATATATATATATATATATATATATATATATATATATATATATATATATATATATATATATATGTGTGTGTGTGTGTGTACGCTCACCTAATTGTGTTGCAGGGGTCGAGTCATAGTTCCTGGTCCCGCCTCTTCCCTGGTCGCTACTAGGTCCTCTCTCTCCCTGCTCCATGAGCTTTATCGTATGTCTTCTTAAAGCTATGTATGGATCCTGCCTCCACTACATCACTCTCCAGATTGTTCCACTTCCTGACAACTCTATGACTTAAGAAATACTTCCTAACATCCCTGTGATTCATCAGAGTTTTCAACTTGTTGCTGTGTCCCATCTCTGGAACATTCTGCCCCTATCCACCTTGTCAATTCCTCTCGGTATTTTATATGTTGTTATGTCCCCCCTATCCCTCCTGTTCTCCAGTGTTGTTAGGTTGAGTTCCCTTAACCTCTCGTAGGACAAACCCCTAAGCTCCAGGACTAGTCTTGATGCAAACCTTTGCACTTTCTCTAATTTCCTGACGTGTTTGACCAGGTGTGGGTTCCATACTGGTGCTGCATACTCCAATATGGGTCTGACGAATACGGTGTACAGTGTCGTGAATGACTCCTTACTTAGATGTCGAAACGCTATTCTCAGGTCTGCCAGGCGCCCATATGCTGCAGCAGTTATTTTGTTGATGCGCGCTTCAGATGTGCTCGGTATGATGCTCACCCCAAGATCCTTTTCCTTGAGTGAGTTTTGAAGCCTTTGACCACTTAGGCTGTACTCCGTCTGTGGTCTCCTTTGTCCTCCCCCAAGGGTTAAACTCCAGGAGCCACTTGTCGGACCAAGCTTCCAGCCTGTCCAGATCCCCTTGTAGGCTTACCTGATCCTCGTCCGCTTGTATTCTTCTCATTAAATCCACATGGTCTGCGAACAAGGACACCTCTGACTAACCCTTCCGTCATGTCATTCATATATATATATATATATATATATATATATATATATATATATATATATATATATATATATATATATATAATAAAAAAGAAGCACCGGATCTAAGACTGACCCATGCACCCACTCTGACACCTCGTCTTGTATCAACACATACTGTTACCTTCCTGTTAGGTATTCCCTGATTCACTGCAGTACTTTCCCTCCTATTCCTGCCTGCTACTCTAGCTTTTCAACCAGTCTCTTGTGTGGTACTGTGTCGAAAGCCTTTTTACATTCCAAGAAGATGCAGTCTACCCATCCCTCTCTCTCTCTCTCTCTCTCTCCTGTCTTACTTCTGTTACTTTGTCATAGAACTCCAATAGATTTGTGACGCAGGATTTCCCTTCCCTGAAGCCGTGCTGGTTGTCATGTAAGAGTCCATTCCTTTCTTGGTTCTTCACCACTCTTCTCTTGATAATCTTCACAATTTGACATGAATGTCAGTGACACTGGTCTGTAATTTAGTGCAGCCTGGTTGTCTCCTTAAAAGCCGGGACTACATTTGCTGTCTTCCACACCTCAGGCAGTTGCCCTGTTTAGACAGATTTATTGAAGATTGCTGTTAGTGGTACACACAGTGCATCCGCTCCCTCTCTCAGGACCCAAAGAAAAATATTATCTGGGTCCACCGCCTTCGAAGTTTCTAGTTCCCCTAGCAGTTTCACCTCCTCGGTTGTGTGCAGTGTGTCTAGCACTTGCTGGTGTACCCTACCACCTCGGTTTGATGGAAACTTCTCTGTATCCACTGTAAATACCTCCTAAATCCCGAGCTGAGCTCTTCACATACTTCCTGGTCGTTCCCTGTGAGCTCTCTTCCTTCCTTCCTCAACCTGATTACCTGGTCCTTCACTTGCTTTCCTCCTGTGTGTACTCACCTAATTGTACTCACCTAATTGTGGTTGCAGGGGTCGAGACTCAGCTCCTGGCCCCGCCTCTTCGCTGTCTGCTACTGGGTCTCTGCTCTCCCTGCTCCATGAGCTTTATCATACCTTGTCTTAAAACTATGTATGGTTCCTGCCTCCACTATATCTTTCTCTAGTCCATTCCACTTCCTGACTACTCTGTGGCTGAATAAATGTTTCCTGACATCCCTTTGACTCATCTGAGTCTTCAGCTTCCAGTTGTGTCCCCTTGTTTCTGTGTTCCCTCTCTGAAACAACCTGTCACTATCTACCTTGTCAATTCCCCGCAGTATTGTGTATGTCGTTATCATGTCTCCTCTGACCCTTCTTTCCTGAAGTGTTGTTAGTCCTATTTCCCTCAACCTTTCTTCATAAGACAGACCCTTGAGTTGTGGAACTAACCTTGTCGCAAACCTTTGCACTTTCTCTAGTTTCCTTACGTGCTTGACCAGGTGTGGGTTCCAGACTGGTGCTGCATATTCTAGTATGGGCCTGACGTACACGGTATACAGTGTCTTGAACGATTCCTTGTTAAGGTAACGGAACGCTAATCTAAGGTTTGCCAGACGCCCATATGCTGCCGCAGTTATCTGGTTGATGTGTGCCTCCGGAGACGTGCTAGGCGTTATACTCACTCCAAGGTCTTTCTCCTTTGCCGAGGTTTGTAGCCTTTGTCCGCCTAGCTTGTACTCTGTCAGCGGTCTTCTTTGCCCTTCTCCGATCCTCATGACTTTGCATTTGGAGGATTGAATTCGAGAAGCCAACTGCTAGACCAGATGTCGAGCTTGTCCAGGTCTGTTTGCAGCCCTGCCTGGTCCTCTTCCGATGTGATTCTCCTCATTATTTTCACATCATCCGCGAATAGAGACACTTCTGAGTCTATCCCGTCCGTCATGTCATTTACATATACCAGTAATAACACTGGTCCTAGGACTGACCCCTGCGGTACACCACTCGTCACAGGCGCCCACTGTGATACCTCACCACGCACCATGACCCGTTGTTGCCTCCTTTGAGGTATTCCCTGATCCATTCCAGTGCCCTTCCTGTTATACCTGCTTGTTCTTCCAACTTCTTTACTAATCTCATGTGAGGAACTGTGTCGAAGGCCTTCCTGCAGTCCAGGAAAATGCAATCAACCCACCCTTCTCTCTCTTGCCTTACCTCTGTTACTTTATCATAGAACTCTAGGAGGTTTGTTACACAGGATTTGCCTTCCCGGAATCCGTGCTGTCTGGTGTTTATTATCCTGTTCCGCTCAAGGTGCTCCACCATTCTTTTCCTGATGATTTTCTCCAGGACTTTGCACACTATACACGTAAGTGACACCGGTCTATAGTTTAGTGTGTGTGTGTGTGTGTGTGTGTGTGTGTGTGTGTGCGAGAGAGACAGACATACAGAGACAGACACACAGACAGAGACAGACAGAGAGACAGATACAGAGAGAGACAGAAAGAGAGAAAGAGAGACAGAGAGAGAGAAAGGCAGACAGACAGAGACAGACAGACAGACAGTGTCAAGAGACCCATACGTTAACGGTATGAAAATACTTGAATATTTTCAGTCTAACCTGAACCCTTAGGAAGGTGGCAAAGACAAATGTCTCTAATTAGATTAGATAAAAAATATACCCGTATATCTATACTTTTGAATATGAGCTATTCATATATATATATATATATATATATATATATATATATATATATATATATATATATATATATATATATACGTATATATATAGTACAGGGAACACTGCAGTAGGCCTACTGCTCCATGGTAGCTAGGTCTATCCCCCCTCCACCAGCTCCACTACAAAAACGTATCAACCATTTACCCACAACTTTCCTCTTTCGGGCCACGATCAGGAATTTCCAAACACCATTAACATCAGTAAACATTCACAACCCTGGCAAAGTAAACATAATATAGATAACATCAATAATAATAAAAATAATATAAATAAGCCAGCTGACACCTCACAAGTACTAAGCTTCCAGGATCGACACCACTTTGTATTACACTCAAATTGAAAAAAAATATATATATAAATATATGTATATACGTTTTTCTCGGTCTTGTCAAAGTCCCCCCTGAAGCGACCGTCTCTAAAATACTTTCTCAAGCCACCCTGTGACCTAGCCATCACCACCACCATCTACCACACCGTTTTTGAGTGGATTTGGCGAAAGTAGGTCAACACACGCGATCTATACCTAATATAAAATCTAAAAGATAAAAAATACTGGAGGGATACTCATGTATCCGTGACAGCCGCGCTGCTCCAGACTGCCATCTCTTGCTATCTACTTTATCCTCCTCTCAGCTCCATATATTATATTTGCATATACCTCGTAGTAATGCTATTCATATTTTTCCTAGCGCTTACATCCCGCAAACTCCAATCAAGCAAATATGAAACGGGGCTGAAATGAAATTCATGTAGTAATTTGGGGGAAATTCGATATACGAGTGTGGCAGGTCTGGTAGGCGGGTAGGGAACGTAGGGGCGAGATTGGCGTGTTTTCCCTTGCGTTAATGTTTATCATGGGCCTTACGGGCGGGACGCCGGGTACAGGGCCAAAGTAATGAGATGGCGCACGGCTGGAGTTGGCCTGGCAGGGGGGGGTGAGATTCGATCGATTTTTCTCTTGCTTGTTCGCTCACGTAGGCCTCTCTTGCGAGCCCTTATCGCCACTCTCTCTCTCTGAAGCCTGATACCATCACCAGCCAGTCTCTGCTATTTATCTCTGAATTATGACCATTAAAACTGAAGCGAAAAGAAATAATCAGTTGATCTCTTTCAAGGCAATTTTGCCCTTACGGTCATGGCGGCTCCCAACGCTCCACTCCCCGCCTCATATCTTCACAACGACACTCATTAATGTGTTTTTCTTCCACTGCTTCTCATTCTTCCTCACTGCTCCATCTAATCCTCTCCTTTAGCTTATTTCTCACTCCCAGGTTTATATATATCCGGGGTTACGAGTGATAGAACCCCCAAAATTGAATGCTAGCGCACCGGTCTTCGATAAAACAGAACATTTGGCAATTTTGCGTCTAGGTCTGAGAAAATAGGGAGTAGCGTCCGCGGCGGCCATCGCGCCAGGCTGCAACCAACAAGCCACCGGAGAAAATGTCCACCACCAATTTTTATTTTCATATTCATTTGATTACGCGCTAATTTGCTCTATGTTTGTCCGGATATCTTACCAGGAATGTTTTCCCCGGGGATAAAAGTACGGGGGAGTGTACCCTTTTTACCCGCCAGTCTATGTCGGCGGCCCCAAAAAATCGCCGCTAAAAAATAACTCGCCGGAGTTTGGAAACTGTACGGATAATCAAACTAGAAATTTTAGTGCCAAGTGAAAACTTTTACACAAAATAATTAAACGCTTTCAGAAAGAGACGAGGAGCAAAAAGAAAGCAAAGACCCTTTCAACTACTTTTCAGAATGCTTGTGACATTTTTTTTTTAGGGAGAAAAAAAAAACGAGAGACGAATACATTTTTTTTTTATATATATGCGAATAATTCCCGGTAGTCGGCAACTCTCGGCCTCCCCCTCCCCGCCTCTCCCCGTCTCCCCTCCCCCCACCATCCACAAGGCAGGAGAATGGATGCAATTATTACCACTGCAATTATCACCAGCAATAATTGTGTAAGACCGATTATAATTATTGAAAATGGAGGCCAAGCACATCTGGCGTCTTGCATCTGTAATGTTATTCCTTGCCAGGCTCCGCCGTATGGAGGGGGGGGCGGGTGTTTACGTGGCTGGGAGGGTTGTGAGCTAACTCTTACTCTCTCTCTCTCTCTCCCTCTCTCTCACACACAAGGTTAACAGTTTCTTCTGCATTTATTTACAAGCTAAGAGCTGTTACCTACCTTACCTCACTCACCCCCTCTCTCTCCCTCCCTCCCTCTCTCTCTCTCTCTCTCTCTCTCTCCTTCCCTCCTCTCTCTCTCTCTCTCTCTCTCCTTCCCTTCCTCTCCCTCTCTCTCCCTCCCTCTCTCTTCTCTCCCTCTCTCTCTCTCTCTCTCTCTCTCTCTCTCTCTCTCTCTCTCTTCCCTTCCTCTCCCTCTCTCTCCCTCCCTCTCTCTTCTCTCTCTCTCTCTCTCTCTCTCTCTCTCTCTCTCTCTCTCTCTCTACCGGATACAGATCATTTTTATAATGGCACCACCTTGTGATAATAATACTAAGATAACCTTAGAAAATACAGGAAATCTGCTAGGAAAAAAAATGAATAACTGATCTTAAATTTAGACTCCAGGTAGAAAACTAAGCATAATAAAGACGGGCAAATAAATAACAAAAATAAAAACAACAATAAATGAACACTAGGAATAATAATAATAATAATAATAATAATAATAATAATAATAATAATAATAAAAATAATAATACTTAGGAAAGTGTAACTAATACTGATTAGGAAAATATTAAGGGTCGGTATAAAATAAATAAAGTGTGATAGAGGTATAAAGGGGAGTAAAAATAGATAGTGATGACCTTAGCAACTCCAGCTTGTAAATTGCTAGAGCGTTTAACTAGGTTTTCTACGACCCTACTGACAAGGTGAGCCAACAGCTGTGATGAAGGTGATAATACCCGTTGATGATGATGGTGGTGCTGGTGGTGGTTGGTGGTGGTCGTGGTTGGTGGTAGTGGCTGGTAGTAGTGGTGATAGTGGCTGGTGGTGATGGAGGCTGGTGGTGATGGTGGCTGGTGGTGATGATGGTTGGTGGGTGGTGCTGGTGATAATGGCTAGCAGTGGAGTTGGTGGTAATAGTGGTTGGTGGTGGTGGTGATAGTGGCTGGTGGTGGTGGTGATAGTGGCTGGTGGTGATGCCAGAGAGGAGGGGGAGGGGTGAAAGTGTTGGAGATGATAAGCGGAGAGAGGCGAGGGTTGATTGGTGGAGAAGGGGAGAGAGTGAAGGTCTTGGGGAGGAAAGAGTTGAACATGTTGGAGATGGGCGTGAGGGAGGGAGAGAAGGAGGAAGGAAGCGAGGGAGAGAAGGAGGGAGTCTTGGAAGGGAGGGGGGAGTGTAGGATATATGGTGATGCACTGGTGAACATTTTACACTGACCTAAATTGATGGTGCAAGTAACGGTGTTGGGAGAGAGAGAGAGAGAGAGAGAGAGAGAGAGAGAGAGAGAGAGAGAGAGAGGACGGCGGTTGGAGAGAAAGCGAGCGAGGTGACGGTGAGGGATAGTGATGAGGGATGGTGAGGGATAGAGGGAAGGGCAACGTAGCAGAGGTAGAGACAGTGATTGAATGTGTAGAATAGTGACAGAGTATTGCTGCCTGGTGGGGAGGTGGGGAATGGTGAGTGATGGTGAGAGATGAGTGATAGTGGGGGATGGTGAGTGATGGGGATAGTAAATGATGGTGGGGGATGGTGAGTGATAGTGGTGGATGATGAGTGAGGGTGGGGATAGTGATGGTGGGGGATAGTAAATGATGGTGGGGATGGTGAGTGATAGTGGTGGATAGTAAGTGATAGTGGGGGATGGTGAGTGATAGTGGTGGATAGTAAGTGAAAGTGGGGGATGGTGAGTGACGGTGGATGAGTGACGGTGGGGATAGTGATGGTGGGGGATGGTGAGTGATGGTGGGGGGTAGTAATAGTAAGTTATGATCCATGACCAGGCCTCCTGGTGGATCACGGCCTGATCAACGAGGCTGTTACTGCTGGCCGCACGTAGTCCAACGTAGGAACCACAGCCCGGCTGATCCGGCTCCAACTTTAGGTATCTGTCCAGCTCCCTCTTGAAGACAACCAGAGGTCTATTGGTAATTCCCCTTATGGCTGGTGGGAGGCTGTTGAACAGTCTTGGGCCCCGGACACTTATTGTGTTGTCTCTTAGTGTATCAGTGGCGCCCCTACTTTTCACTGGGGGTACGTTACACCGCCTGCCAAGTCTTTTGCTTTCGTAGGGAATGATTTCTGTGTGCTGATTAGGGACCAGTCCCTCTAGAATGTAGATTATGATATATCTCTCTCGCCTGCGCTCCAGTGAATGTAAGTCTAGTGCTTCCAGGCGTTCCCAGTAGTTAAGGTGTTTGATGGAACTTATACGTGCAGTAAAGGTTCTCTGTACATTCTCTAGATCTGCAATTTCACCTGCCTTGAATGGGGATGTTAATGTACAGCAGTATTCCACCCTAGAGAGAACAAGTGATTTAAAAAGGATCATCATTGGCTTGGCATCTCTTGTCTTGAATGTTCTCATTATCCATCCTATCAGTTTCCTCGCAGATGTGATAGTGGCATTGTTGTGGTCCTTGAAGGTGAGGTCATTGGACATTACCACACCCATATACAAAACGCAAGAGGGTCACCACATGGAACGAAAGGAACACGTAAAGGACTTTGGAATAATTATGTCTGCTGATATGTCTTTTAAAGACCATAACAAGACAAAGATCACAACAGCCAGGAAGATGACGGGGTGGGTATTGAGAACTTTCAAAACAAGGGAAATAATGCCGATGGTGACACTATTCAAATCGCTAGTGCTCCCTCACTTAGAATACTGCTCAGTGCTGACGGCCCCGTTCAGGGCAGGAGAAATAGCAGAGCTGGAACAAATTCAGAGATCGTTTACGGCTCACATTGAGCCATTGAAACATCTAAATTATTGGGAACGCCTTCAAGTCTTGAACATGTACTCATTGGAGCGGAGGAGAGAGAGATACATGATAATATATACTTGGAAAGTACTTGAGGGCCTGGTCCCAAATCTTCACACTGCCATAACAACATACTGGAGTGAGAGATATGGGAGAAAGTGTAAAATAAACCCAGTGAGGAGCAGGGGTGCGGTGGGGACAATACGGGAGCACTGTATTAACATCCGGGGTCCCAGACTATTCAACATCTTACCAGAAGATATCCGAAACATCGCTGGAACCAGTGTAGAAGCCTTCAAGAGGAAACTGGACAAGTATCTTCATCGGGTGCCAGATCAACCAGGCTGTGATGGATATGTGGGGCAGCGGGCCTCCAGCAGCAACAGCCTGGTTGACCAGGCAAGCACCAGATGAGCCTGGCCCATGGCCGGGTTCAGAGAGTAGATAAACTCTCGAACCTCTTCAAAGGTATATCAAAGGTATATATCAAAGGTCCTTCACATTACTTTTCCGCTCTATTGTGTGATTGGAGTTTGTAATATACTCAGTCCTAGCTATTATTTCCTCCAGTTTTCCATAACGGAATTTGTCTTCATTGAACATCATATTGTTCTCTGTTGCCCATTGGAAAACTTGGTTTATATCTTCTTGGAGATTTGCCGTGTTGGGGGATAGTAAATGATGGTTAAGTGATGGTAGGGGGTGGTGAGAAATGGTGGGTAGTTAGCCAGTGATGGTGGATGGTGAGTGATGGTGAATGGTGATAGTAGTGGATGGCGGTGGATGGTGATGAATGGTGAGTGTTTGTGATGGATGGTGAGTGATAGTGAGGAAGATAGGTCAGGAACGCGGGTTCCGTGAGTACACTAAGAGAAAACACAATCAATGTCCAGGGCCCAAGACTGTTCAACTGCCTCCCATCATTACCAACAGACCCCTGGCTGCCTTCAAGATGGAACTGTACAGATACCTAAAGTCAGTGCCTGACCCGCCGGGCTGTGGTTCGTACGTTGAACTGCGTGCGGCCAGCAGTAACAGCCTGGTTAAGGACCGAGCCGTGGGGGCGTTGCCCCCCGGAACAACCTCCAGGTACATGGCAGTAATAGTGAAGGAGGATGGTGAATGAGACAGACTGAAGATGGTTACTAAGGAACGGTTGATGGAGATGCGACAAGACATAAAAACATTGATCACTGTAACACTGATGTCCATTATACCACTGATGACGTCCATTATACCACTGATGACGTCCATTATACCACTGATGACGTCCATTATACCACTGATGACGTCCATTATACCACTGATGACGTCCATTATACCACTGATGACGTCCATTATAACATTGATGCTGTAAACTGTAACGTTGATGACGTCCATTATAACATTGATGATGTTCATTGTAACACTAATGATGACCATTATAACACTTGATGTCCATTATAACTTTGATGATGGTCGCTGTTAACATTGATGATGGTCACTATCGCAATCATAAAAGTCACTACAACATTAATGGTCACTATAACACTGTCACTACACATTGATGATCACCATAACATTGATGATCACCATAACATTGATGATCACCATAACATTGATGATCACCATAACATTAATCACCATAACATTGATGATCACCATAACATTGATGATCACCATAACATTGATGATCACCATAACATTGATGATCACCATAACATTGATGATCACCATAACATTAATCACATAACATTGATGATCACCATAACATTAATCACATAACATTGATGATCACCATAACATTAATCACCATAACATTGATGATCACCATAACATTGATGATCACCATAACATTGATGATCACCATAACATTAATTACCATAACATTGATGATGGTCACTATAAGACAAACGACGTAGTTATGAAGAAAACAAACCCTGAACATGACAGTAAATCTAGTGAAGATGAACAACACTGATGAAGGTGAACATTATCATTTTCTTCGCCTGCCAATGATACTTTTTAGATAATATTATTTCTAATAATACATTGACACGCGAAAATTTGCGACTTTTTTGACTTGGCAACAAATCATACAAAAAAAAGGTGAGGTTTCAAATAATTTTTAGGAATTTGCTACAATTCTCGTACGTAAATGAGAGAAAACATTGATTTTTTTCTCCGACGGTTTCTGATCCACGACTTTTCGCCCTTTATACCCAACCACTAAGGTTCGGTGAGGTAAACACTGAGAAGACGCTTGGATGAGCAAAACGTTGCCAGAGCTGAACTTAAAGTATTACCCAAGTTCACCGGTAACGTAATTATCATTAATATAATGGACCAGAATAATGACCAGATTAATTACCTTTACTCGGGTCATAGGTTAATCACTGCACCTGTTGACCACCATCCACAAAAAACATTATAAGTATACAATTTACTGACCGTTTAAACTACACACACATATATATATATATATATATATATATATATATATATATATATATATATATATATATATATATATATATATATATATATATATATATATAGACAAAATACATTGACAAAAATACAACAGGGAGTAAAACAACATAGATAACAACTCAAAGCTACATCTTGAATACTTCGTCCAGCTCCCCGGCGGTGGGTCGTGCAGGCATTCCCTCTGGATTGCAACACTGAGTCTCTGAAAGAGGAAGATGGCCGCCCTGTGGTCCATGGTTTCTATGATGAGTTTTTCACCCAGCTCTTTGAGGAACTTTAGAGCACACTTGCCCCATGCTCTAAGGGTCTCCGACCCTATTGGGATGAACTTATAGCAAGGGGGAAAGGCCTTCATATTTGAGAGTCTTCTGGGTCTCCCTGTGGTTGGCAGCTCCACCCCCTTCAGCTAAGGACTATGGGAAGTAGGTGTTTGCCAGGTGTAGTCCCAGGCAATCTGCTTACCATCCTTCCAGGGTAGCATAGTGGCTCCATCAGGACGCTTTTGACTTCCATCAGACCTCTGCACTTGGGGTTCCCGTTGGGCTGGGCAACGGGCTGTAGCGAGGCTTCTCTATGTCGGTGACCTCCTCATGTTTGCCATACTTTCCTTCTGATGTGTGATACACGAGACTATGAAGTCCGAATTGATCGATCGTCGCCCTGCCGCAAATATACATATGTTTGGTGAGGATGGGGACGGCTAGGCGAAGAGCAACACCAATCCGAATGCCCTGTGGGTCGAGTCGAGTGCCCAAGGAGGAATTGGGAACAGCTAGAAGGAAATCTCCTTAGTGTTGTGTCTTCACCGCTAGGAAACGAACTTTGTCCTTTCCTGAAACGTTGGCGAGCATTGTATATATATATATATATATATATATATATATATATATATATATATATATATATATATATATATATATATATATATATATATATATATATATATATATATATATATATATATATATATATATACAGGGTGTTTCAAAAAGACGGACCCGATCGTCAAATATATCCAAATACTATTGCACAAGCTTCTCATTTATCAAGTTGTTATACGGGTTGTGTTTATCTGCTTCCCTGGTGACTAACATTAAAGTGGATATATGTCAGCAACAGAAGATAAGCTTTCGTACTACTACAATCGCTATATCACTTATAATCACTTGTATAATCTAATTCAGGGAGATGAAAGCCACGATTATCAGGATTGTAATTCATCAACAATCAATGTCCTCTCTCAGTTGAGCACTGCTTGCAGCAAGGCTGCTCCTGATGACATAACTCAACTGAGTTTGCACTGAATCCCATTACTTGTAAACTGCTTGACTCAGATCAATAAGACTATATTTGTTGGCTTCTAACCTGATCAGCCGGGCTGTGATTCGTACGTCGGTTTACGCGTGGCCAGCAGTAACAACCTGGTTGATCAGGCTCTGATCCACCACGAGGCCTGGTCTCAAACAGGGCCGCGGGGGCGTTGACCCCCGAAACCCTCTCCAGGTATACTCTTCAGGTATAACCTGCTGTAAATACGCTTGTGGTCAGTGAGAACAGAGGCACCGAGGGAGAAAACAATTGTAATAATGAACCTGTGGGTCAAAAATGTGTGACAATTACAAAGGTTGGAGACACTTACAAGATGTTATAAGTTGGAGGCGCTCACTGTGGACAGGCGCGTGATCTCACGTTTAACTTCTTGAGTCCTGGAGTACATCTGCATTAACCTTTTCAACTTGAATTATTTGTGAGTCTTTGTTGTCGTTGATTTAACAGGTAAAGTCACTCACAGTGAGTCTTGATCATATAATCATCTACTGAATATTCAGTAAGAGCACCATTACACTGTGTGGCAGCTTACACAGCCTCAGCCTTGACGGTATAGTATTCCTCGAGACGATTTCGTGATGGTGTGACACTTGGCTCTCCACTGCTGTCATGCAGCTATCAAGAATGAATGTCCATCTGGTCTTAATTTGTGTGGAGAAAATGTCTCCAGAAAGGGGATTTCAACCCCTCAGCCCCATTCAGCTCCTTGAGCCCCCTGAGGGACTCAGCCCTCCAGAGGGGCTGATGTTTCTCCAGAGCCCTTACAATTTTTTTAAATTTTAAAAGGTTACTGTGGAGGTGGATAAGAAACTTAAGAAAAAAGGCATCAGTTTGGGTTGGTTTCTGGTGCCATTAGAGGACAACTTACTGGAATGTTGATAAATGAGGCAACACTTGGGAATCATTATTCTGGAAACGTTTCGCCAACCAGTGGCTTCTTTAGTCCAATGTAGGGAAACGGTAGAAAATGAGGAGGAGTTTGAGGTAATCAGTCCCTGAGCCTGGCGTCGATGTGTTCAGTCCAATCTTGAAAAGATTAACTCCAGGCTGAGGGACTAATCTTCTCAAAATCCTTCTGATCTTCACCATTCTTCTTTGTATGGACTGATGAAGCCACTGTGTGGCGAAACGTTTCCTCAGTAAAGATACCCAAGTGTTGCACATGTGTCTAATTTACGAAGCAGTTTTGTTTTTGCAGCATCGGCCACGGCTCTCACCCAGGCTTTGTCGGTGGGGAGATAATGAATAAGACACATGTGAAACACCTGGGTATCAAGACTACGGCGGCGAACACTTTCATCTAGGCTCAGGGACTGATTACCTCATCTTCTACTATCTCTAGCTTCAACACCTTCAAATAACCTCTGTGCTGAATTGATAAAGGCCACAAGTCTTCGTCATTATCTCGCTGGTATTGTTTACCATTATTGATACGACTCTCAGAAACGGCTGAGGGACTTTTTTCTTTGTCAGGGAGTCTTTGACGATGAAGAGTCTTTGTCTCCATTCAGGTGTTTATATATTTAGCTCTACTCCTGTGAGCTGAGAATTGAATCTCAGGTCTGAGACACCGCGACAGGTTAGTCTGGTTCACTGCTTGCTGTATAACCAAGGATCGCATGTGTTCCTTGTTTGTGGTGGTGTGGATCAGGGCCTCCATACAGTGGTCAGTGAGGGAGTGATCTGTGGAGACGTGGTACAATCTTAGTATCTCAACCTGTGGAGGGTCCAAAACATGTTGCACTTGTTTCCAAAACAGCAGTCTCTTTCCAAACGCCAAGGTATTGGTAACAGATAGTTACCCTGGAAGGGAAAGGAAGTTGCAGAATCTGAAGAGTACTGGAAGGTTTGGAAAGGAAGTTGCAATAATAGTTGTACTGGGAGGTTGTGAGAAGATCCCGGCAACTGCTGCTGCTACTGGTTGTTCCAGTAATATCTGTTCCACTAAATCACGGAATGCGTGGAGTTTAAACCCATGGCAAGTGGGTTCAAGTCCCACCCTATACGTGATTTGGTTGCAATCGTTTTATTACGATTTCGTGAATCTGTTTCTCCTCAGTTGTAGCTCAGGTCAGCCAGTATTCACTTTTGCTATAGTGGGCCACCAGAGTGACACAGGCACTGTGGTGGCTCGTGTCTCAAGTGGCACCATCTTCGGGCTGCCTCTAAACAACCTGGATTCAGTCAAATACAGAGGGAGCAGATTAGTAGTGAAATAATGTTGATGTAATCAGTCCAATCAACCTTGGATAAAAAGCATTTGAGGTGGTCAGTCCCTCAGCCTGGAGAAGAGTTCAGCTCCATGGTCTGGAACGATATCTCCAGGCTGAGGGACTGACCACCTCAAATACTTTTTCACCAAGGTTGATGGACTGATTACGTACATCACCATTATTTCACTACTACATCTGCTCCCTCTGTATCTGACTGAAGAAGCCTACAGTGTAGGCGAAACGTCAACCTGGGTTCGATCTTAGCACAAGTAAAAACATTAAATATGTTTCCTAACACCTGTCGCCTCAGTTCACCTAGCAGTAATCAGGGTAACCGACTGCTGTGGGTCGCATCCTGGGGAAGAGAATCAAAGGATCCCAATGGAAACAAGTGAGCCACAGCGGGTTTGAGTTTTACTAAGTTACTAACCCTCTGGGTTAATAATTCAAATAAAATTTTCTTCGTCCTTAGATACATCATGTGGCGCCCATCATGATGTCGGCAACATCATGTGGCGCCCAACATGGTGCCGCCAACATCATGTGGCGCCCAACATGGTGCCGCCAACACTGAAACACTCAGTTTAAGACAAAGACTCGTCTTAAATTTATTTCCTGACCCATAAACTAAGAACATCAGATACGATGGAGGAGGATAAGAAGGCTGGCGAGACGCGCTGTGGGAGCGTACATACGCACTGTGTGAGTGCCAAGACACTCACCAGCAGATATATGTAGATAAATGGTTCAGAGAACCGACAAGTTGATAAATTAGACATATGTGCAATACTGGGGTATCTTTATTGAGGAAACGTTTCGCCATATAGTGACTTCATCAGTCCAATACAAATAATGGTGACGATCAGAAGGAGTTTGAGGTAATCAGTCCCTCAACCTGGAGTCAATAAACTCCTGATCTTCACCGTTCTTTGTATTGGACTGATGAAGCCACTGTGTGGCGAAACGTTTCCTCAATAAAAAATACCCAAGTGTTGCATATGTGTCTAATTTATCAATTATAATATACCCGGTAGCGACTGCAGTATCCGATTATATTAAATTATATAACCTGCATCAACGTTATCACTGTAGACAACAAGAGCAGTTCACACCTCCATGGAAGATGTGCTCATATAATACCTGCAAGTCCTCCCCAAGACGCTCACTACTAGTAGTACCTTCCTATATATATATATATATATATATATATATATATATATATATATATATATATATATATATATATATATATATATATATATATATATAATATAAAACAGAGAAAATACAATTAATGTATAATTCTTATTAATTCCATCAATCACTGAATTACTCCATCATGATAAAGTTGAGAAGTTAGACAAAGACTAAACCGAAGGAAAAAAAAATAATATATCGTTGACGCGTCTGTCAAGCATTACAAATCATCTTAGTGTAGAAATAATAATTATCTGAACGGCGTAGGGATGCACCTAGACGCCTAAGTAGACTACACAAATAACCAGGGCATAGGAGAGAGAGAGGAGCTTAACACGACGTTTCGCTCAGACATATACCATTTACAAAGTGTCTTTGTAAATGGTCCAAGTCGGACCGAAACGTCGTGGTATGCTCCTCTCTTCTATGTGTGGATTATTTGTGTAATATTCCAGTCACGGTATACTGACTTTTTGTTATTTAGGCCTAAGTAGCTTTATAACTATAATAAGATGAACGTAGATCAGCACATTTACGAAGCTACTTTCACTGCGTATATATATATAGTCTCTGCTATACCATTAAGTATGATAACCCACAAAAAAATTCTCAGACATTAAAATGTCATCCTACGGTTCTTTTTACAATGTGATGGGAAGCCTACCATCACGTCTTACCAAGGAATATTTTTTTTACGTGGTGGACTGGTAAGCCAGCGGACTGTCTCGGTCCAGCGACCAAAAGCTCCAGGGAGCTGGTCTCAAGGTAACTAAGCTCCGTGGCTGGGAAAAAAATTCAATTTCTCCTTAGAGACAAAATACAGTACTATGACCCACACGAGTTTACCGCTATTTGTATAATAATAATAATAATAATAATAATAATAATAATAATAATAATAATAATAATATTTATAATAATTTATCTATGGTTTTCTTAATGATAAAGATCGTCTGGGCAAGACTGAAGGGCAAGCAAAAATATAATGATAATTTTTAAGCCTAATTAAAACCTCTCACTGAAACTGCTAACACAGCCTCTACCTACTTTTAGTCTACCTGGAGGTAGTCCCGGGGGGTCAGCGCCCCTGTGGCTTGGTCCATGAACAGGCCTCACGATAGAACAGGGCCTGATCAACCAGGCTGTCACTGCTGGCAATGCAACGTACGAATCACAGCCCGGCTGGCCAGGCACTGACTTTGGGTATCTGTCCAATAGGGGAACTCCTTGTCATCTAAAAGTAGCCAATCAAAAAGCTCCTAGCTCCTCAAGGGGAGTGAGGTGTTGAGATATAAAGCAGTGTCAATCTAGACCTGGGAGAGAGTGGTTCACAAATGTCAGTAGTAGTACTTTAGTGATGTATCGGATATTCGCATCCGCATCCGCATCTGTGGAACAATTTCTTACATCCGTATCCGCATCCGTATTTCACAGCAAACAGATATCCGTATATACATCCCCATCCGAAATCCGCGGAACATCCGCACAATTGCTTACATCCGCATCCGCATCCGCGGAACATCCGCACAATTTCTTACATCCACATCCGCATTCGCATCCGTAAAATGAGTAAGACATCCGAATACACATCCGCATACCGGATATCTAAATTTTTCACATCCGATACATCCCTATAGTACTTATGTTCAGTAGAAGTTATTGTAACTTACCAACCGTTAGTGAGTCACAAGCCTTTCACGTGATCACTGTCCGTTACTAGCCTTTCTGCTGACCTAAGCCATGACAAAGGTCACCCTTTGAATGCTGTGAGCATTCCCGCTCACTAGCTCAATTCAAGTCAGGATAGCAGAGAGTAGACAGGCACAGGCTCTGAGTGCTCTCCAATTATCACTAATATAAGTTACCAACCAAGCTGCGTTTGTGTTTATTACCAAATCCATCGTCAAGACCCCCACACGACACAAACACTCTTAAGTAGTAACAATGACTGTTTAGACTCACATATAAGATAAAAGTCACAGGGTTATAGACCCCTAATACTAACTTTAGGCACCTAAAGTCAGTACCTGACCAGCCGGGCTGTGGCTCGTACGTCGGTTTACGTACGGCCAGCAGTAACAGCCGGGTTGATCAGGCCCTGATCCACCATGAGGCCTGGTCATGGACCGGGCCCCGGAAGCGTTGACCCCCCAAAACAACCTCCAGGTCGTAAAAATGTCTTGGAATGGGCCAGGTTATAAGTTACTCGAAATACATCAAAATCCCCCCATCATAGCTTTTTTTCCCCCCTACGAAAGGTAATACTTAATTCTGCTCTAAGAGTCTTCTAACACCTTCACGTGTGGACACTCTGATTTACCAACAATTATCTATTGGCTATTTTCGTGGGTAAAAAAAATGACAGAAATGGAAGATTAGTTTAGTTTACGTTCTGGTTTTCCCGCCAAGTGGTATTTATTTGGCGGGAAACTTGGAAAACAAACATTCAGGTCCGATAATAACAAGGATTTGGCGGGAAATTTAGTAAACAAACATTCGCTTATTTCCAAAAGTTATTAGTATACTGAGAAGTTACCGCGGGAATTTTCAACACATAAGGTTACTTGGGACGGATTGTGGTGGGACGGATTGTGAAGGACCTGCCTAGTATGGGCCAACAGGCCTGCTGCAGTGTTCCTCCTTTCTTATGTTCTTATGTTCTTATGTTCTATCAATCCAGAGGTGTTAGAGGTCAACCTATCTTCATTTTAATACATCAATTTTCTTACGCTATTCTCAGTTTGGTCACCTAAATTTATAAAAATGCGTAATTATCCACAAATAAGCAAAGGAAATTACAGAAAGCGGTGGCGATACGTCTGGCAGCGCTGTGGTTGAAGAGCCAGAAAACGTTCAATTCTGCACGATAGAGGATAAACGCCGAGAGACTTATATATATTAGTATTAATGAAGTCACGAAACAAGTGATTTTGAATCATTAACAGAACTGCGGCTAGCCGGGATTAGATCCTGTGCAGGATCGAATCCCGGCTAGCCGCAGTTGTGTTAACAGGCGAAATTTTAACAAACATTATCTCTAAGTCCACAGCAGGATTCGAACCTGCACACTCGATCTGGCTGAGTGGCGAAAGTACTGTGTACTTTGAGAAAGAGTGTGCAGGTTCGAATCCTGCTGTGGACTGAGAGATAATATGGAGACCTGGAGTTTACCTGGAGAGAGTTCCAGGGGTCAACGCCCCTGCGGCCCGGTCTGTGACCAGGCCTCTTAGTGTATATAATCTGCGAATTTGCTTTAATCCCTATTTTAGAGATTAAAATATTCTTGACTGGTGGTGTACAGGTGACATGCAGCCTTAATGACCCTCGTGTAGTCGACAGACCCTCAATGAATAAACAGAATACTAGATGGAGTCGACCCCTGCAACTCCGTATAGGTGAGTACACACACTCTCACTCTCTCTCTCTCTCTCTCTCTCTCTTTTCGGAAAATGTGCGCGTGTAAACTGTGAGAAATAAGAGTTACGAGGAAGCTGTTAAGGTCGCTCTTTTGTGCCCTGATAATATATGATCCTGCTGTGTTCAATGTTTTTTCCCCCTCTAGATGAAGGGCCAGCTTTAAGTGTCCATTTTAAAACCTCCAGCTTAAAACGAAGTTTAAAAAGTTAGGTTTAAAAACCTCCAGCTTAAAACGTGATGTTTAAAACGTTTTTTAAGGTTTATAGCTGTATTTTAAAACATGCAGGTTATAAAGCAGTTAAGCTTAAAATGTGCAATTTAAAACGTTTTTTTTTAATCATCCAGCTTATAACGTCGTTTAAGACGTCCAGCTTAAAACGTTTTAGCTGGGTGTTTTAAAACCCTGTTTTAGTTTAAAACAGGGTTTTAAAAACGGAGATTATCATGTGTAGTTTAAACAGACAAGCTTAAAAAAAAGCTTAAAACTTCCAAATTGAAACATCACATTAACATATTCAGCTTTAAAATGCAAAGCTAAAAAAAAAAAAAATCGTGAATTAGAGAAAATATTTAAAACTAAAAAAAAATACTCCGTAAATTCTGCGCCGTTATTGAAAAATTATGTAAATCCAAGATTTATACCTCAACCTCTAAAAATATACATCAAAATCTAAGAACATGTCTAGCTGGAGGGCATTCCGGGGATCGACGTCCCCGCGGCCCGGTCTATGACCAGGCCTCCCAGTGGATCAGGGCCTGATCAACGAGGCTGTTACTGCTGGCTGCACGTAGTCCAACGTACGAACCACAGCCTGGCTGATCCGGCACTGACTTTAGGTATCTGTCCAGCTCCCTCTTGAAGGCAGCCAGAGGTCTGGTAATATACATAAAAATCTAAGAATATACATCAATATCTAAAGATATACATAAAAATCTAAGAATATACATCAATATCTAAAGATATACATAAAAATCTAAGAATATACATAAAAATATACATTAAAATCTAAGAATATGTCTAAGACATCTAAGATTATACATCAAAATCTAAGAATATGTCTAAGACATCTAAGATTATACATCAAAATCTAATGATATACATCAAAATCAAAGCACGTTGAGTCAAACCAACCTAGTTCTATGAGAGGAAATCTTCAAGGAGGGGCGGGGGGGGTTGGAGGGCTGATTATGGCGAGGGCTCTTGATTCAAGAAGTTGGAGTTACCTTCCACTTCCCTGGATTAAACCTTTTTTTTTGTTACCCCATTTCGCAGGCACTGTATGACCCCCACAGGTCTAGCGCTTCCCCGTAAATAATAAATAAAAGAAATAACAAATTGCTATTATTTTTATTATAATATTTAATGGGGTCACACGGCGTCTGGGAAATGAGAAGAGTAAGTTATTTTCATACATAGTAACATGCAAAACAACTACAGGGAGAGATGAATAGCTGTAGGCCTTTCGCTCTGCAATCAACACATCAGGAGCTTGCAATGTTGTAGAATTGATTAAGAAGTGCCAGAAGAGTCGTTCCCCCTGAACGAATCTGTCTGGGCTTCCTACTCATTTCTGCAACATTGCAAGCTCCTAATGATGTGCTGATTGCAACACGAAAGGCCTAGAGTTATCGTTCAACTCCTCATGTGGGAAGTTGAATGATAGCTGTAGGCCATAGTAACATATGTGTAAATTACCTAGGATAACCCCCCAAAAAAAAGTTAAGAGGGGTCTGTTCCAGTACCCTGAATCAAGAGACTTTCACCAACATGAAAGGGACCACAATTCAGTAAGAAGTAAAGGAAAGTTGACAGGGTTGAGGCCATGTGCTAGGCTGGGCGGGGAAGCTTCCCGCTATATAAGGAATAATGCGAACACTGTCTTCTGGTGCGCGCCAAAACTTTGTAAACAAGACAGCAAAGTTTGAAATAGGCTATTTTTGGCGTTCAAATTAATCATTATACTGGGAATTAAGCGACGAGAAACTGAGTAGCGACTCAAATGGTTGTTGTAATATCTGCTGTGGTAGAAATATAGACTGCTGAGTAGCTTTTATTCCGCACGCAAATCCGCAATCGTAAAAAAACTGGGCGAACAAAAAGTTTTGGAATTGAAAAAAAAAATTACGATATCTTTCGGGAAAAAGATGCCTCGTTGGCCCCGTGACATTGACCTTGAAGATCCTACCTTTTTGTTGTTGTTGCAAGTTTGGGGCTGCAATCCAGTTGTGCAATGTACTTCTTTCATTAGTATCAATTAGCAAAACACCCGAGAGGAAAGGTGAGAATTCGTTCGAAATCGAGATATTATGTGTGTGTGAGGGGGGGGCGAGTGATTTTAAGAAGACGAGAGGTTTCCCAGAGCCAACAGAGTATTATACCAGATGATACAAGCCTAGCGCTTCAGAGACAGCCTCTCCACCTAGTTTATAGTCCAGATTGAATATGGGTTCAAAGTGTGTTTGGGGTGTGATGTTATATATGACATGAGTGGTGGTGGTGGGTTTGCTGTTCTTGTCATTCTTATTTGTTGTTGGTGGTGGATGATGGCTGTGGTGGTGGTGGATGATTGCTGTGTTGGTGGTGGATGATGGCTGTGTTGGTGGTGGATGATGGCTGTGTTGGTGGTGGATGATGGCTGTGTTGGTGGTGGATGATGGCTGCGTTGGTGGTGGATGATGGCTGTGTTGGTGGTGGATGATGGCTGTGTTGGTGGTGGATGATGGCTGCGTTGGTGGTGGATGATGGCTGTGTTGGTGGTGGATGATGGCTGCGTTGGTGGTGGATGATGGCTGCGTTGGTGGTGGATGATGGCTGCGTTGGTGGTGGATGATGGCTGTGTTGGTGGTGGATGATGGCTGTGTTGGTGGTGGATGATGGCTGTGTTGGTGGTGGATGATGGCTGCGTTGGTGGTGGATGATGGCTGCGTTGGTGGTGGATGATGGCTGCGTTGGTGGTGGATGATGGCTGTGTTGGTGGTGGATGATGGCTGTGTTGGTGGTGGATGATGGCTGTGTTGGTGGTGGAAGATGGCTGTGTTGGCGACGGTTGGTGGATGATGCAGGTGATCGTGGTGGTGATAGAGGCAATAGTGGTGTTAATGGAGAATCGTATACCAGTACTGCCCTGCTAGGTAGGTGCACTTACACCCAACACTGCAGTAGACACCCTAGTCCATGCTAGGTAGGTACACTTACACCCAACACTGCAGTAGACACCCTAGTCCATGCTAGGTAGGTACACTTACACCCAACACTGCAGTAGACACCCTAGTCCATGCTAGGTAGGTGCACTTACACCCAACACTGCAGTAGACACTCTAGTCCATGCTAGGTAGGTGCACTTACACCCAACACTGCAGTAGACACCCTAGTCCATGCTAGGTAGGTGCACTTACACCCAACACTGCAGTAGACACTCTAGTCCATGCTAGGTAGGTGCACTTACACCCAACACTGCAGTAGACACTCTAGTCCATGCTAGCTAGGTACACTTACACCCAACACTGCAGTAGACACTCTAGTCCATGCTAGCTAGGTACACTTACACCCAACACTGCAGTAGACACTCTAGTCCATGCTAGCTAGGTACACTTACACCCAACACTGCAGTAGACACTCTAGTCCATGCTAGCTAGGTACACTTACACCCAACACTGCAGTAGACACTCTAGCCCATGCTAGGATGGACTCTTGATTCAAGGAAATGGAAGGGGCGGGGGGTAAGAGGTGAAGACTGCCCTTCATTAGTCACTGGGAAGCGCTAAACCCGTTGGGGGAAGAATCATCCAGCGCCTGGGGAATGAAAGATTACCAAGTCTGATCTAAAGGAGGGTAACTCCAATCCCTTGGATCAACACGCTCTTATCCCTTGAAGGGTGAGATAGAGAGACAGACAAACAATGAAAGGATAATAAATGAAGATTAATACTTATATAAACACTAATTAAGGTTGATGGGTTAACGAGGTTTAAAGCCTATCTACCATACGAGGGGTCATTAAAGCTTCACGTTACACCACTCTATATATATATATATATATATATATATATATATATATATATATATATATATATATATATATATATATATATATATATATATATATACAACTCACTATGTATATAACCCGTGTATATACACTGAATATAATTCAGGATATACACTCTGAGGATGTATATACCATCCTTGTTACATCACCAATATTCCTTACGCAACTGAAATGTATAATTTACAAATTTCATTTTGATTTAATTCGTTTAGAAATAGAAGCACATATGCTGGATAATTTATTATTATTATTATTATTATTATTACAGGTACCTTTCATTGTACCTCCTCTCCACACGTGTGTGTGTGTTGTGTGTGTGTGTGTGTGTGTGTGTGTGTGTGTGTGTGTGGGAAAGAGAGTCCATTTGTGGGAGTTTTTTAATAGCTGTATTCACGTACCTGGTTACATCAGACACCAGATGATATATCAAAAGTGTTGTGTTAACTTCAGGAAATTGAGGTCCACACAATACTTGGTGTGACGTGTTAATGGAATACACACACACACACACACACACACACACACACCGTGTACGTCAGGCCCATACTGGAGTATGCAACACCAGTTCGGAACCCACACCTGGTCAAGCACGTCAAGAAATTAGAGAAAGTGCAAAGGTTTGCAACAAGGCTAGTTTCAGAGCTAAGTGGAATGTCCTACGAAGAAAGGTTAAGGGAAATCAGCCTGACGACACTGGAGGACAGGAGGGTTAGGGGAGACATGATAACGACATACAAAATACTGCGAGGAATTGACAAGGTGGACCGAGACAGGATGTTCCAGAGATGGGATACAGCAACAAGGGGTCACAGTTGGAAGCTGAAGACTCAGATGAATCACAGGAATGTTAGGAAGTATTTCTTCAGTCACAGAGTTGTTAGTGGAATAGTCTGGGAAGCGATGTAGTGGAGGCAGGATCCATACATAGCTTTAAGAAAGGTATGATAAAGCTCATGGCGCAGAAAGTGACCTAGTAGCGACCAGTGAAGAGGCGTCGCCAGGAGCTGTGACTCGACCCCTGCAACCACAACTAGGTGAGTACACACACACCCCTGTCATCACTGACAGTCTCACCACCACCTGTCATTACTGACAGTCTCACCACCACCTGTCATTACTGACAGTCTCACCACCACCTGTCATCACTGACAGTCTCACCACCACCTGTCATCACTGACAGTCTCACCACCACCTGTCATCACTGACAGTCTCACCACCACCTGTCATCACTGACAGTCTCACCACCACCTGTCATCACTGACAGTCCCACCACCACCTGTCATGACGCACCCACCTGTCACTGACAGTCCACCACCACCTGTCATCACTGACAGTCCCACCACCACCTGTCATCACTGACAGTCTCACCACCACCTGTCATCACTGACAGTCCCACCACCACCTGTCATCACTGACAGTCCCACCACCACCTGTCATCACTGACAGTCCCACCACCACCTGTCATCACTGACAGTCTCACCACCACCTGTCATTACTGACAGTCCCACCACCACCTGTCATCACTGACAGTCCCACCACCACCTGTCATCACTGACAGTCCCACCACCACCTGTCATCACTGACAGTCTCACCATCACCTGTCATCACTGACAGTCCCACCACCACCTGTCATCACTGACAGTCTCACCACCATCTGTCATCAATGACAGTCTCACCACCACCTGTCATCACTGACAGTCCCACCACAACCTGTCATCAATGACAGTCCCACCACCACCTGTCATCACTGACAGTCTCACCACCACCTGTCATCACTGACAGTCTCACCACCACCTGTCATCACTGACAGTCTCCAAACTGTCTGGAACCTAAAGAAGAAAATAAAAATAAAAAAGATACAGATAACGAGAGGAAGAGAAATAAAAATGCTGGATGAGGAGTGAGAAAGGGGTTCCTCTTCAAGAGAAAACCGTAGAAAGGTGCAAAAAGAAAAGGGTGAGATAGCATGGAAGAGAAGGGAAAGGATATCCATGGCTGAAGTAACTGCTGGAAAACCAGAAGAGGAAATAAAAAAAACTGATGTATTAGAGGAAATGAAGAAGAGAGTAATAATGAAGGAGACAACAGGAACAGATGAATCGGGAATGTATGGAGGAGGTAAGTCATTAGCAGAGATACTCTGAAGAGACCAGGAGACTGGGAGACACGGAGACACAGCAGACTGGGAGACACGGAGACACAGCAGACTGGGAGACACGGAGACACAGCAGACTGGGAGACACGGAGACACAGCAGACTGGGAGACACGGGAAAGGAGAGACACAGCAGACTGGGAGACACGGAGACACAGCAGACTGGGAGACACGGAGACACAGCAGACTGGAGACACGGCAGGCAGACACGGAGACACAGCAGACTGGGAGACACGGAGACACAGCAGACTGGGAGACACGGAGACACAGCAGACTGGGAGACACGGAGACACAGCAGACTGGGAGACACGGAGACACAGCAGACTGGGAGACACGGAGACACAGCAGACTGGGAGACACGGAGACACAGCAGACTGGGAGACACGGAGACACAGCAGACTGGGAGACACGGAGACACAGCAGACTGGAGAACGGGGCAAGCAGACTGGGAGAACGGAGGCATAGGAGACTGGGAGACAGGAGGGACAAGCAGACTGGGAGACACGGAGACACAGCAGACTGGGAGACACGGAGGCACAGCAGACTGGAGAACGGAGCAAGGAGACGGGAGACAGGAGCACACAGACTGGGAGAACAGGAGCACAGCAGACTGGGAACAGAGGCACAGCAGATGGAGAACAGGAGGCACAGCAGACTGGGAGACACGGAGACACAGCAGACTGGGAGAACTGGAGGCATAGCAGACTGGGAGAACTGGAGGCATAGGAGACTGGGAGAACAGGAGGCACAACAGACTGGGAGAACAGGAGGCACAGCAGACAGGAGACAGGAGGCACAGCAGACTAGGAGAACAGGAGGCACAGCAGACTGGGAGAACAGGAGGCACAGCAGACTGGGAGAACAGGAGGCACAGCAGACTGGGAGAACAGGAGGCACAGCAGACTGGGAGAACAGGAGGCACAGCAGACTGGGAGAACAGGAGGCACAGCAGACTGGGAGAACAGGAGGCACAGCAGACTGGGAGAACAGGAGGCACAGCAGACTGGGAGAACAGGAGGCACAGCAGACTGGGAAAACAGGAGGCACAGGCAGACTGGGAGAACAGGAGGCACAGCAGACTGGGAGAACAGGAGGCACAGCAGACTGGGAGAACAGGAGGCACAGCAGACTGGGAGAACAGGAGGCACAGCAGACTGGGAGAACTGGAGGAACACCAGACTGGGAGAACAGGAGGCACATGAGACTGGAAGAACAGGAGGCACAGCAGACTGGGAGAACAGGAGGCACAGCAGACTGGAAGAACAGGAGGCACAGCAGACTGGGAGAACAGGAGGCACACCAGACTGGGAGAACAGGAGGCACAGCAGACTGGGAGAACAGGAGCAGAGACTGGAAGAACGAGGCACAGAACTGGAGAACAGAGGCACAGAGACTGGAAGAACAGGATGCACAGGAGACTGGAGAACAGAGGACAGAGACTGGAGAACAGGAGGCACAGGAGACTGGAAGAACAGGAGGCACAGGAGACTGGAAGAACAGAGGCACAGGAGACTGGAAGAACAGGATGCACAGGAGACTGGAAGAACAGGAGGACAGAGAGAACTGGAAGAACAAGAGGCACAGGAGACTGGAAGAACAGGATGCACAGGAGACTGGAAGAACAGGAGGCACAGGAGACTGGAAGAACAGGAGGCACAGGAGACTGGAAGAACAGGAGGCACAGGAGACTGGAAGAACAAGAGGCACAGGAGACTGGAAGAACAGGAGGCACAGGAGACTGGAAGAACAGAGGCACAGGAGACTGGAAGAACAAGAGGCACAGGAGACTGGAAGAACAAGAGTCACAGGAGACTGGAAGTACAAGAGGCACAGGAGACTGGAAGAACAGGAGGCACAGGAGACTGCAAGAACAGGATGCACAGGAGACTGGAAGAACAAGAGGCACAGGAGACTGGAAGAACAGGATGCACAGGAGACTGGAAGAACAGGAGGCACAGGAGACTGGAAGAACAAGAGGCACAGGAGACTGGAAGAACAGAGGCACAGGAGACTGGAAGAACAGGAGGCACAGGAGACTGGAAGAACAAGAGCACAGGAGACTGGAAGAACAAGAGCACAGGAGACTGGAAGAACAAGAGGCACAGGAGACTGGAAGAACAGGAGGCACAGGAGACTGGAAGAACAGGAGCACAGGAGACTGGAAGAGAACAAGAGGCACAGGAGACTGGAAGAACAAGAGCACAGGAGACTGGAAGAACAGAGGCACAGGAGACTGGAAGAACAAGAGGCACAGGAGACTGGAAGAACAGGAGGCACAGGAGACTGGAAGAACAAGAGGCACAGGAGACTGGAAGAACAGGATGCACAGGAGACTGGAAGAACAGGAGGCACAGGAGACTGGAAGAACAAGAGGCACAGGAGACTGGAAGAACAGGATGCACAGGAGACTGGAAGAACAGGAGGCACAGGAGACTGGAAGAACAAGAGGCACAGGAGACTGGAAGAACATGAGGCACAGGAGACTGGAAGAACAAGAGGCACAGGAGACTGGAAGAACAAGAGTCACAGGAGACTGGAAGTACAAGAGGCACAGGAGACTGGAAGAACAGGAGGCACAGGAGACTGGAAGAACAGAGGCACAGGAGACTGAAGAACAGAGCCAGGAGACTGGAAGAACAGGAGGCACAGGAGACTGGAAGAACAGAGGCACAGGAGACTGGAGAACAAGAGGCACAGGAGACTGGAAGAACAGGATGCACAGGAGACTGGAAGAACAAGAGGCACAGGAGACTGGAAGAACAAGAGGCACAGGAGACTGGAAGAACAGAGCACAGGAGACTGGAAGAACAAGAGGCACAGGAGACTGGAAGAACAAGAGGCACAGGAGACTGGAAGAACAGCAGGGATAGCAGAGCCAGGAGACTGGAAGAACAGAGGCACAGGAGACTGAAGAACAGAGCACAGGAGACTGGAAGAACAAGAGGCACAGGAGACTGGAAGAACAGAAGGCACAGGAGACTGGAAGAACAAGAGGCACAGGAGACTGGAAGAACAAGAGGCACAGGAGACTGGAAGAACAGGATGCACAGGAGACTGGAAGAACAAGAGGCACAGGAGACTGGAAGAACAAGAGGCACAGGAGACTGGAAGAACAAGAGGCACAGGAGACTGGAAGAACAAGAGGCACAGGAGACTGGAAAACAAGAGGCACAGGAGACTGGAAGAACAAGAGGCACAGGAGACTGGAAGAACAAGAGGCACAGGAGACTGGAAAACAAGAGGCACAGGAGACTGGAAGAACAAGAGGCACAGGAGACTGGAATAACAAGAGGCACAGGAGACTGGAAGAACAAGAGGCACAGGAGACTGGAAGAACAAGAGGCACAGGAGACTGGAAGAACAAGAGGCACAGGAGACTGGAAGAACAAGAGGCACAGGAGACTGGAAGAACAAGAGGCACAGGAGACTGGAAGAACAGAATGCACAGGTGATAAAGAGACTAGTAAGTAAGTTTATTCAGGTATACACAAATACAGTTACATAGATTATCATACACAGCAGCATATGTGTAGAGAACCTAGGATAACCCAAAAAAGTCAGAGTGACTTATTTCCATTGGAATGGAACCAGTGACAGCAGACAATGGGAAACAAGGTCAGTAATGATCCATACAATGCGTACACTACACTGCCATCCTCCAGCACTTAATAATAATAATAATAATAATAATAATTTATAAATTATTATGCTATATACAAAAGCAGAAGACCAAGCGAAGTACCGCCCTGGGTCCTGAAGTAAAACCCTGAGTCCTGAAGTACCGCTCTGAAGACCTATGCTACACTAATTTAAATTCAAGGTTAGCCTCCTCGAAAGCAATTTGCATGACAATATAAATTATAGAAGGCTGAAGCAGCACACTAACCCAGGTGACAGCCAAGGCCTCTTGAAATTATAGACCTGTCTTATTGACAAACGTTCTTGTATAAATACCAATTCACACAAGACAAAAGTTCTCACTTAGGAACATAGAAAATCCGTATTTAATTGCGTTAATGGAGTATTTAAATGCCTTTCAGTTTCGAGTGGTACTTAATCGAGGTTTTTAGAGTAATAAAATTATATTTATGCAAGGTTTTAAATTGGGGATTTTAAAAACCACGTGAAGTTTGTGCTACCCCTGAGCTCTCTACCTGCTACCCATGAGCTCTTATCTGCTACCCCTGAGCTCTCTACCTGCTACCCATGAGCTCTTATCTGCTACCCCTGAGCTCTCTACCTGCTACCCCTGAGCTCTCTACCTGCTACCCCTGAGCTCTCTACCTGCTACCCCTGAGCTCTTATCTGCTATCCCTGAGCTCTCTACCTGCTACCCCTGAGCTCTCTACCTGCTACCCCTGAGCTCTTATCTGCTACCCCTGAGCTCTCTACCTGCTACCCCTGAGCTCTTATCTGCTACCCCTGAGCTCTCTAACTGCTACCCCTGAGCTCTCTAACTGCTACCCCTGAGCTCTCTACCTGCTACCCCTGAGCTCTCTACCTGCTACCCCTGAGCTCTCTACCTGCTACCCCTGAGCTCTCTACCTGCTACCCCTGAGCTCGTATCTGCTACCCCTGAGCTCTCTACCTGCTACCCTGAGCTCTTATCTGCTACCCCTGAGCTCTCTACCTGCTACCCATGAGCTCTTATCTCTACCCTGAGTTCTCCCTGCTACCCTGAGCTCCTACCTGCTACCCTGAGCTCTTATCTGCACCCTGAGCTCTTACCTGCTACCCTGAGCTCTATCTGACCCCTGAGCTCTGTACCTGCTACCCATGAGCTCTTATCTGCTACCCCTGAGCTCTGTACCTGCTACACCTGAGCTCTTATCTGCTACCCCTGAGCTCTCTACCTGCTACTCATGAGCTCTTATCTGCTACCCCTGAGCTCTGTACCTGCTACCCCTAAGCTCTTATCTGCTACCCCTGAGCTCTCTACTGCTACCTGAGCTCTTATCTGCTACCCCTGAGCTCTCTACCTGCTACCCTGAGCTCTTATCTGTACCCTGAGCTCTCTACCTGCTCCCTGAGCTCTTATCTGCTACCCCTGAGCTCTCTACCTGCTACCCCTGAGCTCTCTACCTGCTACCCTGAGCTCTATCTGCTACCCTGAGCCTTACTGCTATCCCTGAGCTCTTATCTGCTACCCCTGAGCTCTTACCTGCTACCCATGAGCTCTATCTGCTACCCTGAGCTCTTATCTCACCCCTGAGCTCTCTACCTGCTACCCCTGAGCTCTTATCTGCTACCCCTGAGCTTCTACCTGCTACCCTGAGTCTCTACTGCTACCCTGAGCTCTCTACCTGCTACCCTGAGCTCTTCTGCTACCCTGAGCTCTCTACCTGCTACCCTGAGCTCTCTACTGCTACCCTGAGCTCTCTACTATACCCCCTGAGCTCTCTACCTGCTACCCCTGAGCTCTCTACTGCTACCCCTGAGCTCTCTACCCTGGCTTATTCCCCTGAGCTCTCTACCTGCTACCCTGTTACTGCTACTCCTGAGCTTTCTGCTACCCTGAGCTCTTACTGCTACCCCTGAGCTCTCTACCTGCTACCCTGAGCTCTCTACCTGCTACCCTGAGCTCTTATCTGCTACCCCGAGCTCTCTACCTGCTACCCTGAGCTCTTATCTGTACCCTGAGCTCTCCCTGCTACCCTGAGTCTTACCTGCTACCCCTGAGCTCTCCTGTTACCCCTGAGTCTCTATCGCTACCCATGAGCTCTTACCTGCTACCCTGAGCTCTCTACCTGCTACCCATGAGCTCTTATCTGCTACCCTGAGCTCTTACCTGCTACCCTGAGCTCTTATCTGCTACCCTGAGCTCTCTCCTGCTACCATGAGCTCTTATCTGCTACCCCTGAGCTCTCTACCCTACCCTGAGCTCTTATCTGCCCACTCCTGAGCTCTCTACCTGCTACCCTGAGCTCTTATCTGCTACCCTGAGCTTCTCCTGCTCCCTGAGCTCTACCTGCTACCCTGAGCTCTCTACCTGCTACCCTGAGCTCTATCTGCTACCCTGAGCTTCTACCTACCCCTGAGTTTCCTGCTACCCTGAGCTCTCTACCTGCTACCCTGAGCTCTATCTGCTACCCTGAGCCTTATCTGCTACCCTGAGCTCTACCTGCTACCCTGAGCTCTTATCTGCTACCCCTGAGCTCTCTCCTGCTACCCTGAGCTCTTATCTGCACCCTGGCTCTCTACCTGCTACCCCTGAGCTCTCTACTGCTCCCCTGAGCTCTCTCCTGCTACCCCTGAGTCTGTTGCTGCCCTGAGCTCTCTGCACCCTGAGCTCCCTCTACCCTGAGCTTCTACCTGCTACCCTGAGCTCTCTACCTGCTACCCCTGAGCTCTCTACCTGCTACCCTGAGCTCTTATCTGCTACCCTGAGCTCTCTACCTGCTACCCCTGAGCTCTCTACCTGCTACCCCTGAGCTCTTATCTGCTACCCCTGAGCTCTCTACCTGCTACCCCTGAGCTCTCTACCTGCTACCCCTGAGCTCTACCTGTACCCCTGAGCCTTATCTGCTACCCTGGCCTCTACTGCCCCTGAGCTCTCTACCTGCTACCCCTGAGCTCTCTACCTGCTACCCCTGAGCTCTCTACCTGCTACCCCTGAGCTCTCTACCTGCTACCCCTGAGCTCTCTACCTGCTACCCATGAGCTCTTATCTGCTACCCCTGAGCTCTCTACCTGCTACCCCTGAGCTCTTATCTGCTACCCCTGAGCTCTGTACCTGCTACCCTGAGCTCTTATCTGCTACCCCTGAGCTCTCTACCTGCTATCCATGAGCTCTTATCTGCTACCCCTGAGCTCTCTACCTGCTATCCATGAGCTCTTATCTGCTACCCCTGAGCTCTCTACCTGCTACCCATGAGCTCTTATCTGCTACCCCTGAGCTCTCTACCTGCTACCCCTGAGCTCTCTACCTGCTGACTCCTGAGCCTCCCCTACCCTGCTCCTTGGCTCTACTGCCTGTCACCTCATGACTGAAGTCTCCCAGCTCAGTCTGTCACTACTGAAGTCTCCCAGCTCAGTCTGTCACTACTGAAGTCTCCCAGCTCAGTCTGACACTACTGAAGTCTCCCAGCTCAGATGACACTACTGAAGTCTCCAGCTCAGCTGACACTACTGAAGTCTCCCAGCTCAGCTTTACACACTGAAGTCTCCAGCTCAGGCTGACACTACTGAGTCTCCAGCTCAGTCTGACACTACTGAAGTCTCCCAGCTCAGTGACACTACTGAAGTCTCCCAGCTCAGCTGACACTACTGAAGTCTCCCAGCTCAGGCTGACACTACTGAAGTCTCCAGCTCAGCTGCACTACTGAGTCTCCCAGCTCAGCTGACACTACTGAAGTCTCCAGTCAGCTGACACTACTGAGTCTCCCAGCTCAGCTGACACTACTGAAGTCTCCCAGCTCAGGCTGACACTACTGAAGTCTCCCAGCTCAGCTGACACTACTGAAGTCTCTGACTCAGTCTCAGTCTGACACTACTGAAGTCTCCCAGCTCAGTCTGTCACTACAAGTCTCCAGCTCAGCTGACACTACTGAAGTCTCCCAGCTCAGTCTGACACTACTGAAGTCTCCCAGCTCAGTCTGACACTACTGAAGTCTCACAGCTCAGGTCTGACACTACTGAAGTCTCCCAGCTCAGCTGACACTACTGAGCTCACTCAGCTGACACTACTGAAGTCTCCCAGCTCAGACTGACACTACTGATCTCCCACCAGCTGACACTCTGAAGTCTCCAGCTCAGGCTGACACTACTGAAGTCTCCCAGCTCAGCTGACACTACTGAAGTCTCCCAGCTCAGCTGACACTACTGAAGTCTCCCAGCTCAGCGACACTTGAAGCTCCACTCAGGCTGACATCAGTCTCCAGCTCAGGCTGACACTACTGAAGTCTCCCAGCTCAGACTGACACTACTGAAGTCTCCCAGCTCAGGCTGACACTACTGAAGTCTCCCAGCTCAGGCTGACACTACTGAAGCTCTCCCTAGTCTCCAACACTGACACTACTGAAGTCTCCCAGCTCAGGCTGACACTACTGAAGTCTCCCAGCTCCTGAATTTGACTGACACTACTGAAGCTGATACTAACTCCAGCTCAGGGACTGAAGTCCACTCAGCTGTATAGTCTCCCAGTCAGGCTGCACTCTGAAATTCCCAGCTCAGCTGACTACTGAAGTCTCCAGCTCAGGACTGACACTACTGAGTCTCCCAGCTCAGACTGCACTACTGAAGTCTCCCAGCTCAGCTGACACTACTGAAGTCTCCAGCTCAGCTGACACTACTGAAGTCTCCCAGCTCAGACTGACACTACTGAAGTCTCCAGCTCAGCTGACTACTAAGTCTCCAGTAGCTGACACTACTGATCTCCAGCTCAGACTGACACTACTGAAGTCTCCCCTATGCTACACTACTGAAGTCCCCTACTCATCTGAAGTCTCCCAGCTCAGTGACACACTGAGTCTCCCCTCACTACAAGTCTCCCAGCTCAGGACTGACACTACTGAGTCTCCCAGCTCAGGCTGACACTATGAAGTCTCCCAGCTCAGGCTGACACTACTGAAGATCTCCCACTCAGACTGGACACTACTGAAGTCTCCCAGCTCAGCTGCACTACTGAGTCTCCCACTCAGCTGCCTACTGAGTCTGCTGTGACACTACTGAAGTCTCCCAGCTCAGACTGACACTAAGTCTGCATGTCTGACCCAGCTCAGGCTGACACTACTGAGTCTCCCAGCTCAGACTGACACTACTGACTAGGCTGACCATCCCCAGCTCAGCTGACACTACTGAAGTCTCCCAGCTCAAGACTACTTTTCTGACTACGAAGTCTCCCAGCTCAGACTGACACTACTGAATCTCCAGCTCAGGCTGACACTACTGAAGTCTCCACAGCTGCTATGAAGCTAGCACTACTCTGAAGTCTCCCAGCTCAGAACTGAGTCCATAACTGGAAGTCTCTAAGCTCAGTCAGCTGCACTACTGAAGTCTCAGCCAGCTGCTCTGAGTCCAGTGACTGCACTACTGAAGTCTCCCAGCTCATGACACTACTGAAGCAGCTAACTGACCTGAGTCTCAGCTCAGGCTGACACTACTGATCTCAGTATGACACCAGCACTGCTGATGAAGTCTCCAGCTCAGTGACACTACTGAAGTCTCCAGCTCAGTGCTGAACACTACTAAGTCTCAGCTCAGCTGCACTACTGAGTCTCCAGCTGACTGACCTACTGATCTCCCAGCTCAGCTGACACTACTGAAGTCTCCCAGCTCAGCTGACACTACTGAAGTCTCCCAGCTCAAACTGATATATTTTAACACTATGTGACCCATCCTGTGTGATAGAATATAACAGGGAAACACAGCTTTTGTTACCACTGTGTTACTATGATACACAGTAGTGTAACAGCACACTGCTGATGTTACCACTGTAACTATCTTACACAGTAGTGTAACAGCACACTGCTGTGTTACCACTGTGTTACTATTATACACAGTAGTGTAACAGCACACTGCTGTGTTACCACTTGTAACTATCTTACACAGTAGTGTAACAACACACTGCTGTGTTACCACTATGTAACTATCTTACACAGTAGTGTAACAGCACACTGCTGATGTTACCACTGTGTAACTATCTTACACAGTAGTGTAACAGCACACTGCTGATGTTACCACTGTGTAAGTATCATACACAGTAGTGTAACAGCACACTGCTGTGTTACCACTGTGTAACTATCTTACACAGTAGTGTAACAACACACTGCTGTGTTACCACTATGTAACTATCTTACACAGTAGTGTAACAGCACACTGCTGATGTTACCACTGTGTAACTATCTTACACAGTAGTGTAACAGCACACTGCTGTGTTACCACTGTGTAAGTATCATACACAGTAGTGTAACAACACACAGCCTAGCATGGCCAGTAGGCCTGCTGCAGTGCTGCCTAGCATGTGCCAGTAGGCCTGCTGTAGTGCTGCCTAGCATGGGCCAGTAGGCCTGCTGCAGTGCTGCCTAGCATGGCCAGTAGGCCTGCTGTAGTGCTGCCTAGCATGGCCAGTAGGCCTGTTGCAGTGCTGCCTAGCATGGCCAGTAGGCCTGCTGCAGTGCTGCCTAGCATGGCCAGTAGGCCTGTTGCAGTGCTGCCTAGCATGGCCAGTAGGCCTGCTGTAGTGCTGCCTAGCATGGCCAGTAGGCCTGTTGCAGTGCTGCCTAGCATGGCCAGTAGGCCTGCTGCAGTGCTGCCTAGCATGGCCAGTAGGCCTGCTGTAGTGCTGCCTAGCATGGCCAGTAGGCCTGCTATAGTGCTGCCTAGCATGGCCAGTAGGCCTGCTGCAGTGCTGCCTAGCATGGCCAGTAGGCCTGCTGCAGTGCTGCCTAGCATGGCCAGTAGGCCTGCTGCAGTGCTGCCTAGCATGGCCAGTAGGCCTGCTGTAGTGCTGCCTAGCATGGCCAGTAGGCCTGCTATAGTGCTGCTTCCTTACGTTTCAAGATTAGTACACAACCTGCTTATATGATAAAGAAACTTATGACAACGTTTCGGATAGTTAAGTAGTCACAGCGTGACGACCTAATGGTCCAAGTAGGACCGAAACGTCGTCACACGTTTCTCTCTACGTGTGAGTTATTTGTGCATTGTCCCAGTCACAGTGTTCCTCTTTATTCTCTTCAACAGTAGACATACGTAGACCCCTGAATGACACAAACCAGCAAGGCCAGTTGATAAGCGAGACGGGGCCAGGAGCTGTGATACGACCCATTCCCCCACCTCCCCAAATCTGTGGTCGCAAAATCGTCAGGTAATCACTCATTAGCCTGTCCAGTTTTTATGGGATAAAATATAAATCGCTTGTGAGACCACCAACACGTGTTTAAATTTCTGGGCTAAAATATGGCTGAAAATTTACTCTTTATTATCAAGAAAATTAGTCTAACAAATTGCAGGAGTTCTTTACCACAACGACGTAATATATCAACAAACCTTGACCGATATGATGATGATAATGTTTAACGTATCACTGAAGGTTGGACCAGATGAGTTGATCAGCTGAGCGGGTCAGCTGAGCCAGTCAGCTGAGCGGGTCAGCTGAAAAAACCGACCTTGGAATTAATTTACAAAGACTGATGACAGGTAACACAGTTACAGTCATGTATCACAGACCTGCAGACAGGTAACACAGTTACAGTCATTTATCACAGACCTGCAGACAGGTAACAGTTACAGTCATGTATCACAGACCTGTTTATTATGCACTGTGATGGAAAATTTTGATAATTAGACTCAGGTCTGTGGACAACCCAAAACACCAGCATGGGTGTGGGGAGAGCCAGTCGTACCTGACGAACCTGCCTGAATATTACCAGAGAATGGTGGTGATGAAGCAAGAGAATAATGCATATTCTTCGACTGCAGGAAGGAAGGCCTTTGGCACTGTGCACTACCAGAGACTGAAGACAAAAAGACATAATTGCCGAGAGGAACGTTATTGGGAGTTTCCGCCAGTGGAAGAGACATCTCCAGTCGAAACATCTCAACACAGCTTCTTATTGCAATTCTCTATTTTTCAACACTAGTGGGCACTAGTGAGATTGATTTACAATACCGTGCCCTTGTCAGAGGGCTGCCCCCGCCATAGGGCTGTAAACGGTACTTCACTTGACACGAATGCTCACCGTGCCCCTGTCATAGGGCTGTAAACGATACATCACTTGTACCAATTCTGCCACTCCTTAGGGAGCCACTGCCGGGTCACCACACAGAGACCCGAGCCAGGACCCGTCCTGGCAAACCTACCTGAACATGATCTACAATCTAGAACAGGCATGTGAAAAAGAACATTCCCTCCAGAGGATCAAACAATACTTGAAGGGTAGAAGGCAGAAAGCGTGAGGGAGAAATCTTAAGGCTGGGCAGGGGTGGCAAATGGGGTCCCCCAAGGATCATCGCAAACCCAGACTATTTCTAGAGGAGACGATTAATTACTATTTACCACACTGTGCAGGAGACGTAAAGACGAAGAGGATTGGAACAAACGAGGACAGGGAAAAACTACAAGATGTTGACAAGATATAAGAGTGGTCAAGTTAAATGGATACAAGAGTTTGACAGTAAATGGAAGGTAAAAAAAAAAAACACCAGAGAAAACAAATTACGTAAATACTCTCTCTCTCTCTCTCTCTCTCTCTCTCTCTCTCTCTTCTCTCTCTCTCTCTCTCTCAGCCTGGCGATCTGGCTGACGTACAGAGGCGCAGTAAGTCGCCCCAGGGAAGCGACCAGGCGAAAAAATACCTGGAATTTTATCGTTCAACTCAGATAATTACCGCAAATTAGAGAGCGGTAATGTTAAGTACTGAGGAGTAACAGCTGTACCTCATCCTCGTCCAGGTGTGTGTGTGTGAGAGAGAGAGAGAAAAGAGAGAGAGAGAGAAGAGAGAGAGAGAGAGAGAGAGAGAGAGAGAGAGAGAGAGAGAGAGAGAGAGAGTATAACTAGATCACCCTTCAAGGGCGAAACATCTCTTTCAGAGATGTTTCGCCCTTGAAGGGCTTTATTAATTTAATATAGAAACATGAGAGGAGAGACTCATGAAATAGTCTCTCCTCAAGCGATTACTTGACCTGGCTCATTCCTTTTCTTGTTACTGTCACAGTCTGTCTAGAGGGACACCTCTGTAGAGGCTACTGCACTCACTACAATATCACTTGTTGTACCTCAACTTCGGATGGTGACCATCTAGCTGATGAAGGTGACTCGTGCACTATCAAAGGTGTGTTCGTAAAACCATCCCTGCATATTGTACCAGACAGAGAAATCCTACACCACTGGTCATTGTGTCCGGGACGAGACAAACACCAAGCACATAGCCCTTATTCATTACCCATATCCTGTTTGTGTAGAGTTGTCACTGGACCAGCAGAACAGTGCTATGTCCCCGGGAAGGAGTCCATCCATCTAACAAATGGATATTAAGATACTTTAGAAGGTATTGAACGTAGATAAGCTCTAGCAGGGGAGAAGATGGGATTAACAAGTTTACTATTATACTGTGTCCCACCGCTGCCACCAGTTATTAGGAGTGGCGTAATCAGGGTAACTGAGGAGGTAGCGTTTATTATGGAAATAAGTGGTGAGCTCTCTAGCCGTGAGTCAGCAGTGGGCTGTCTACAAACTGAGCCTATCAGTCAGGGTGACGTCATAGGCTGGGGGGAAACCAAGTCTGCACATACACAACGCAAAGAGACTGACAATAATTAAACAGCCATTAACCACTGCTGACAGTAGATGGATGGCCGATCGTGGACAACTTAAATTTTGCCAACGAAGTGACTAGTTTATTGTGCACCCCATAGTCACCCTGTGGAGAGTAGTGCAAGAGCATATGGACCCTCAAAAGGCCTAGGAACTAGGCCCCAAAAGGGTTAACAGGAGTACATCTAGATTTATATCTACAGTTCACTTATCTGTTACAAACAAATTTAGGAAATTATAGGTAACTGTAGCAGAATTATTACTTGTAGTAGTATTAATTGCAGTAGTAGTAATTGTAGTAGTAGTAGTAGTAGTAGTGGATGGACTTTATCTTGACGTGGACAAGGTGGATGCTGTGAATCCATAATCCTGGTCAATCTCCATGCCTAACCCTCCACACCTCAATCTGTGGTCAGTGATACCCTTTGAAATCAGGGAACGGGTGGGGTTTGAACTCATGGCAAGCGAGTCCTAAAACTCACAAGTCAGTGAGTTAACCACTGGGTCAGCTGACTCTAATTAAAGATTCATCCAGCTAGGAGGGTGTGGGTAGCAGCTGGTGGTGGCAGATGGTGGTGGCAGATGGTGGTGGCAGGGAGGGAAGATCAACCACACGAGGGATGGTATGTGTGAGTGTCGCTGGTCAGTCTCTGCCAAAATACTGAGTCTCGTAGCTCGAATGTCCTTGTTCACCTAGCAGTAAGTAGGTACCTGAGTGTTATTTGACTGGTGTGGGTCGCATCATGGGGACAAAATTAACCTAATTTACCCGAAATGCTCTGCATAATCAGGGACTTTCTATATAGTATGTCATTAATGTCAGCTATGGTCTGTATAAGTTGTATCATGCACTTGTAGAAATAAAAGATTATTATTATTATTATTATTATCACGTCACTATGACCACATCATACAGACTCTCTAACTACTACTTAAAAATTATCAACCCTCAGCTCCTTTATAAAACCTAAAAGATACATTTTGTTCGGATTTTTAACCCCGGGGGGTTAGCCACCCAGCATAACCCAAGAAAGTCAATGCGTCATCGACGACTGTCTGTCTTATTTCCATTGTGGTCCTTCGATCTTGTTCCCCAGGATGCGACCCACACCAGTAGACTAATACCCATGTACCTACTTACTGTTAGGTGAACAGGAACAGCAGATGTAAGGTGACTAACACCCAGGTACATACTTATTGCTAGGTAAACAGGGACAACAGATGTAAGGAAACACGCCCAATGTCTCCACGCGGCCGGAGATTGAACTACGGAGACTCAGTGTGTGAGGAGAAAGCGTTGCCTACCAGGCCACGGGCCACTCAGGTACCTACATATTGGTAGGAGAACAGTAGCATAAGATTTGTCCAGACTCCACCTGCCCTAGGGCTGAACCCGGATCCTTTGGCTGTGAGCCGAAGGACCTGGCGCTGTGCTACGAATCACATGGATAAATGGAACACGTGGTTAACGGATACATGGTTACGGTATGGATAATTTTCGATACGGATAAGGAGACAGGTGGTTAGTGAAACAGCTGGTTCCTAGGAAAGGTGGTCGAGGGGACAGGTAGCGTCCCGTACAAGTGGCTGGCAGTTCAGGTGAGTAGCAGACAGGTGGCTAGCGGTTCAGGTGGTGAAGACTGGAGAAGGGTCACTAATGACCAGCTGATCCCTCACTTGTCAAGATTTAGCTACTCTTGTCTTCGTGCGTGCGTGTGTGCGTGCGTGTGTGTGTGTTGTGTGTGTGTGTGTGTGTGTGTGTGTGTGTGTACTCACCGAGCTGTGTCTGCAAGTACTGTCTCCTCTGGTCACTTTCCACTAACTGCAACACTTGAGTATTGAGTCACTTCCTGCGTTATCACATGACACCTACCCTGTGGCTGACACTGACAATCACACAGTGGCTGACACTGACCTGGGACTCTCATGAGTCACACTGTGGCTGACACTGACCTGGGACTCTCATGAGTCACACTGTGGCTGACACTGACCTGGGACTCATGACAATCACACAGTGGCTGACACTGACCTGGGACTCATGACAATCACACAGTGGCTGACACTGACCTGGGACTCTCATGAGTCACACTGTGGCTGACACTGACCTGGGACTCTCATGAGTCACACTGTGGCTGACACTGACCTGGGACTCATGACAATCACACAGTGGCTGACACTGACCTGGGACTCATGACAAACACACAGTGGCTGACACTGACCTGGGACTCATGACAATCACACAGTGGCTGACACAATTTAGACTCATTGTCATTTTTTGCGGTTTTTTTAAATGTCGAGTTTTTGCGGCCACAACTGGAGCTTTTGGTCATCTGGCCGAGGCCTTCCGCTGGCTTACTCCTACATCAATTAAGAAATTATGGTTATGATTAATACCATTTTACAGTGAGGGAAAGAGTCGCCTCACTCTTGTTGTTGACGAGTCTTTAATTTATTGTCAGCTAGTGTAAGACGTAATGTATGTTTAACACTAGGTTAATCGCTTATGCTTTAAATTATCGTTACTTCTCTTTACCCACTCCGTCATTCAGATCTGGTTCTCTTCTCTAAGTTATCGTCATTTCCCTTAACCCACTCAGTTATCCAGTTCTGGTTCTCTTGTCTAAGTTATCGTCATTCCCCTTAACCCACTCAGTTATTCAGTTCTGGTTCTCTTCTCTAAGTTATCGTCATTCTCCTTAACCCACTCAGTTATCCAGTTCTGGTTCTCTTCTCTAAGTTATCGTCATTCTCCTTAACCCTCTCAGTTATCCAGTTCTGGTTCTCTTTCTTTATCTTTCACACCTCTTCATATGTTATTCCTCCATGTTCCTGTATCCCTGTTCCTATTGGCCTTCCTACACCCCCTACCCATCCTTTCCCCCCTCCCTCTTTCCCTCCTTCCTCTCTTCTCTCCCCCTGCCCTTCTTCCCGTCCTCCCACTCACCGTGTTCTCTGTTGTCTACATCTCAGCTTCAGCGAATCAACGAAAAATGGGAAATAAAAACAAAGGCAAAACTTTCAAACCTGAAAAAAAAAATTCACTCTCCCAACTTTTTCTTGGTTAAGTATGCAAAAAATACAAGATACTGAGAGAGGAAGAGAGGGAGAGAGAGAGAGAGAGAGAGAGAGAGAGAGAGAGAGAGAGAGAGAGAGAGAGAGAGAGAGAGAGAGAGAGAGAGAGAGAGAGAGTCAATACAGCCAAACAAGGACGGTTTTCCGTCAACAAGTCACTTGTCCGGGTGAAGGACGATCATCTTTCAGGGGTCATTAACCCCCTGGTCAAGGTCAAGAGGTTATTCAAACAAGACGTCCATAATTATCCTCATGGGGCAGTGCCAAACCCGTAGGGGTGGAGAGGGATGGAAGGCATTCAGTCTTAATTCAGACCCAATTCCCTAGGGAAAGAAATCGGCCCCTCAAAGTAATCTTCACTGCAGAATCAGCCAGTACCATGATCCTCATCAGCATCGAAGGGACCAGAGAACAAGCCTACCTCGCTATCAGCGGACGGAGTATCGAGTCACCACGGTTTAGCATTCAAGAAACACACAAACACCGCAGGTAATTATCACCCACCACACAATACCACAAATCTATAACCTTAACAGCACAATTCCACAATGTAAACAAGAGAGATCATAATCAACACTCACCCAGTGGGGATCGAACCCAGGTCCTCGTGGAACAGGTCACCACAGGTCACCCACTCACCTGGAGAGGAAACAATTCAAGTTACAAAATTCAGCTTCATACAAATATTACCTTATAAAAATTATTATTGTAATTTCTAGAGATGAGTTTTGAGAAAAAAAATATTTTTGAAATTTCTAGACATGAGTTTTATAAAAATAAAAACATGTCAGATCCAAGAAAACCCATGTCAGGGCCAAGAAACCTATGTCAGGTCCAGAAAAACCCATGTCAGGTCCAGGAGAACCCATGTCAAGTCCAGAAAACCATGTCAGGTCCAAGAAAACCCATGTCAGGTCCAAGAAAACCCATGTCAGGTCCAGGAAAACCCATGTCAGGTCAAATAAAACCCATGTCAGGTCCAGGAAAACCCATGTCAGGTCCAGGAAAACCCACGTCAGGTCCAGAAAACCATGTCAAGTCCAAGAAAACCCATGTCAGGTCCAAGAAAACCCATGTCAGGTCCAGGAAAACCCATGTCATGTCCAAGAAAATCCATGTCAGGTCCAGGAAAACCCATGTCAGGTCCAGGAAAACCCACGTCAGGTCCAGAAAACCATGTCAAGTCCAAGAAAACCCATGTCAGGTCCAGGAAAACTTACATCATCTATAATACAAATTAGTATCACTAATAAGATAACTAGTACTAGAATTAAGACAACTCATATCGGGGTGAAGGGAAGTCGCCGGAGGTGGAACGACAGAGAGCCCATTTCAGGCCATTAACGGCCTTGATAATGGGATTTAGAGCAATTCAAGACGGGGTTGAACTCGGCGAGGTAGCATTGTGGTCGGGGTAATGGATTCCAAGACTAACCAGAGACCATTGTGACCTCCATCCTGCGTGAGGTGACACTCCAGCCAGTGTTTGGGAGACAAGAACGACAGGCAAGTGGTTCCAGGAAGCTCTGGTAAGTTCCAGAACTTTCAGGAAGTTCCAGCAACCTAACCTCACTAGTTGTGAATGAATGGTTCAGAGAACCGACGAGTTGGTAAATTAGACACATATGCAACACTTGGGTATCTTTATTGAGGAAACGTTTCGCCACACAGTGGCTTCATCAGTCCATACAAAGGAGAATCGTGAAGAACAGGAGGAGTGTGAGGTTGTCAGTCCCTCAATCTTGAGTCGATGTTGTCAGTCCATCAATCTTGAATAGAATAACAGCATATGAGCAGAGGGAGCTTATATACTGTAGACAGGAGAGGTGCAGCAGTTGTAGGAGGTGTCACATTTGTTCAATGTGGAAGTAGGTCGTGCCCAAGGAATAGGCAAGCGAAGAAATCCCTGTATTAAGATACCAAGATGTTGCACGACCTACTTCCACATTGAACAAATGTGACACCTCCTACAAGCTGCACTCTCCTGTCTACGTATATAAGCTCCTCTGCTCATATGCTGTATTCTATTCAAGATTGATGGACTGACAACATCGACTCAAGATTGAGGGACTGACAACTCACACTCCTCCTGTTCTTCACGATTCTCCTTTGTATGGACTGATGAAGCCACTGTGTGGCGAAACGTTTCCTCAATAAAGATACCCAAGTGTTGCATATGTGTCGAATTTACTAACCTCACTAGGATGAAGTTCTGAGAAGTTCAAGAACTTCCTGGAAGTTTTAGCAATAATCACGCTAGGATGGTAAACAAGAGGTTCCAGGAAGTTCTAGGAAGTTCCAGCATCATAACAACCACTCTTAAGATGGTCCATGAGTGGTTCCAGGAAGTTCCAGCATCATAACAACCACTCTTAAGATGGTACAAGAGTGGTTCCAGGAAGTTCCAGCATCATAACCACTCTTAAGATGGTACATGAGTGGTTCCAGGAAGTTCCAGCATCATAACAACCACTCTTAAGATGGTACATGAGTGGTTCCAGGAAGTTCCAGCATCATAACAACCACTCATAAGATGGTACCTGAGTGGTTCCAGGAAGTTCCAGCATCATAACAACCACTCATAAGATGGTACCTGAGTGGTTCCAGGAAGTTCCAGCATCATAACAACCACTCTTAAGATGGTACATGAGTGGTTCCAGGAAGTTCTAGCATCATAATAACCATCATCTTCCAGTTCAATAATAATCATAAGACTAAAGTATATGCAAAAATTAACATTATGAAATAACTCCCATTTTTGTATGAAAAAACACTCAGTTGTGACACGGAATTACAAAGAGGAATTTCCAGGACAATTCAATGAAGTCAAAACCATTACCCTCGACGAGGACATTTTATCATAACAGGTTCTAGGAAAATTGCTAGGTGACACCCCAGGAGTCACCTAGCAAGAACACCCCAGGGAGTCACCTAGCAAGAACACCCCAGGGAGTCACCTAGCAAGAACACCCCAGGGCGTCACTTAGCAAGAACACCCTAGGGCGTCACCAAGCAAGAACACCCCAGGGAGTCACCTAGCAAGAACACCCCAGGAGTCACCTAGCAAGAACACCCCAGGGAGTCACCTAGCAAGAACACCCCAGGGCGTCACTTAGCAAGAACACCTTAGGGCGTCACCAAGCAAGAACACTCCAGGACGTCACCTAGCAAGAACACACTAGGGCCTAGGGCGTCACCTAGCAAGAATATCCCAGGGCGTCACCTAGCAAGAATATCCCAGGGCGTCACCTAGCAAGAACACCCTAGGGCGTCACCTGGCAAGAACACCCTAGGGCCTAGGGCGTCACTTAGCAAGAATACCCCAGGGCGTCAAGGAGAGGCTCAACAAATCTTAAGTTAATTATAATTTTCAAGACTATTTCTCAGGCAGAATTTACAAAATAATATTTACCTCACTGGCCTGAAGTGAGGGAGGGAGGGTGGGGGAAAAAGGGTATGAGGAGATAGGGTAGGGGGATGGGTGGAGTGTAGGGAGAGTGGAGGGTTAGTGGTATGGGGGATGGTAGGGGGTGTTCTGGTATCACGGGGAAGGGGAGGGAAGAGTGGAGGGTAAGTGGTAGGGGGATGGGAGGGGTGTTCTGGTATCACGGGGAGGAGGGGAGGGAAGAGTGGAGGGTAAGTGGTAGGGGGATGGGAGGGGTGTTCTGGTATCACTGGGGGAAGGGGAGGGAAGAGTGGAGGGTAAGTGGTAGGGGGATGGGAGGGGTGTTCTGGTATCACGGGGGAGGAGGGAGGGAGTAGGGAAGTGTAGGGAGAGTGGAGGGTAAGTGGTAGGGGGATGGGAGGGGTGTTCTGGTATCACGGGGGAGGAGGGAGGGAGTAGGGAAGTGTAGGGAGAGTGGAGGGTAAGTGGTAGGAGGGATGGGAGGGGGTGTTCTGGTATCACTGGAGGGGGGGGAGGGGACAGGATAATTAAAACCCATTACATGAAATATTCAAGTCATATTTAAAGATCAATTTTGCTACGTTTTCAAGCCATATTTTTAATAATTTTTACCAATTTTAAAATAATATATATAATTAATAAAAATAAAAAATATTTATTTTTCATGATTTTACACAATGCATTATTTTTTTTAGTTCAATTTTTTACATTAATTCTGTTTCGCATTAACAGTTTTGGTTAGTATATCATGTATATTTTTTTTTGGGTTTATGCTGGTTTTCAAGAAAGAGAAGACCTGCTGAAGAGGACCTCAGGTGGAGGCTCAGTAAAAAACATTTATGGCACGTTTTTCTATGTGCCATAAGTGTGTACTGACCTGCTACTGACAAGTGTATATATATATATATATATATATATATATATATATATATATATATATATATATATATATATATATATATATATATATATATATATTGGTAATAAATACCGACAAGTTGGTTTAGAAAAATACGTGAGCAAACATTAGGACATATTTATTAGAAAACGTTTCGGTCCTGGGACCTTGATCATTATATATAGGCGGATACTGAGGTGTGAGTGACGCTGGTGACCTGAGTGAGGTGTGAGTGACGCTGGTGACCTGAGTGAGGTGTGAGTGACGCTGGGGACCTGAGTGAGGTGTGAGTGACGCATGGGGACCTGAGTGAGGTGTGAGTGACGCTGGTGACCTGAGTGAGGTGTGAGTGACGCTGGTGACCTGAGTGAGGTGTGAGTGACGCATGGGGACCTGAGTGAGGTGTGAGTGACGCTGGTGACCTGAGTGAGGTGTGAGTGACGCATGGGGACCTGAGTGAGGTTGAGTGACGCTGGTGACCTGAGTGAGGTGTGAGTGACGCATGGGGACCTGAGGAGGTGTGAGTGACGCTGGTGACCTGAGTGAGGTGTGAGTGACGCTGGTGACCTGAGTGAGGTGTGGTGACGCATGGGGACCTGAGTGAGGTGTGAGTGACGCTGGTGACCTGAGTGAGGTGTGAGTGACGCTGGTGACCTGAGTGAGGTGTGAGTGACGCTGGGGACCTGAGTGAGGTGTGAGTGACGCATGGGGACCTGAGTGAGGTGTGAGTGACGCTGGTGACCTGAGTGAGGTGTGAGTGACGCTGGTGACCTGAGTGAGGTGTGAGTGACGCATGGGGACCTGAGTGAGGTGTGAGTGACGCTGGTGACCTGAGTGAGGTGTGAGTGACGCATGGGGACCTGAGTGAGGTGTGAGTGACGCTGGTGACCTGAGTGAGGTGTGAGTGACGCATGGGGACCTGAGTGAGGTGTGAGTGACGCTGGTGACCTGAGTGAGGTGTGAGTGACGCTGGTGACCTGAGTGAGGTGTGAGTGACGCATGGGGACCTGAGTGAGGTGTGAGTGACGCTGGTGACCTGAGTGAGGTGTGAGTGACGCATGGGGACCTGAGTGAGGTGTGAGTGACGCTGGTGACCTGAAGAATGCCATGTTGGGATGAGGACGGGTAGACGATGAGGTCATGTGACTCCTGTGTTGCTGGGTAGGTGCTGTTCTGCCTGCTTGAGTATCATGTATGATAATGTTTTAGAAATTTTGTGGTTTCCAGTGTTAAGTTCTATTGTGTCGGTGACGGTGATTAGCGAGGCTTCTAGACACTGTCGGCGTCTGAGGTCTGGTTCGGTGAGAACGAGTTGTGCCTCATCCCAGTTCATCAAATGCCCCGTGGAGTCTCTGTGGAGAACACAGGTGTACCTTAAGTCGTCTCTGTTACAGGCACTTCGATGCTCGTTCATGCAGACCGCAAGATCTCTGCCTGTTTCGCCTACATATTTCTTGGGACAGACTCCACAGGGAATGATGTAGACGCCTGCTGTGGAAGTTAGAGGTGTGGGGCTGCGTTTCGTAGTGAGGTCTTTGAGAGATGATGTGTTTATGGTGGAAACATTGATGTTACTCTTAGCAAGTGTCCGGCGAGTATTGTGGCAACATCACCACATGGGAACACTATGAACTGCTTAGAGGGTTGTTCCATGGGCGGCTTGTTGAGGATAGCTTGTGCCTTGAGTCTGCAATCCCGGATGAAGAAAGATGGAAACTGAAGACGTGTAAAGGCTTGTGTTATGTAAATGTATTCTTCAAGAAAACCAGGACTGGAGATGCGAAGAGCTCTCAAGAAGCCAATGAGGACTCCTCTTTTAGTGCGGGTGTCTTGGTGTGAATAGAAGTGTATAAGGTCGTCCTTGTTGGTAGGTTTTCTATGCACTTTGAAGAGAAGTTTGTCACTGTCGGGAGATCTGCACAGGAGGACGTCGAGGAAAGGAAGTTTGCCATCCTTTTCGAGTTCAAGTGTAAACTTTATTGATGGTTCGGCTGCATTGATCTTGTTGAGAAGGGCCTGGATATTGAGACGTCTCGGAGAGAAAACCAATATATCATCAACGTATCTTAGCCAGGTAACTGCGTTGGGAATGAGGTGCTGAATTTCTCTGTCTCTAGGTTTTGCATGAAGAGACTGGCAAGCACAGCATTGAGAGGGCTGCCCACTGCCATCCCAAAGCTCTGTTTGCAACAGTTGTCTTGATACTTGAAGAAGTTGAAATTAACACAGAGATCCACTAGACTGATGAAATCTAGAAGAGGTAAAGGGAGGTCGTGGTTTTCAGTGAGCCTCTGTCTCAGAATGTTTATTGCATCGTCAGTAGGAACGTTGGTAAAGAGAGCTGTGACATCGAAGGAAGCCATGCTTTTGTTTTTAACATTCAGGTTGGAAATTCGAGAGAGAAGGTCACCTGAGTGTTTAAGGTGTAACCACAAACGAGTGGTATTGAACCAATAGCAACACTGCGACTAGCCAAGGATTCGAACCCGTGTCGTTTTGGCCCACCTCATGATGAACGAAAATCACACATGATGCTCTAACCCACAGGACAACGCAATCCTACAAGAATCACGCACCCAGCAGAGCTAGGTGATTTACTGTGCTCCGAGGACATACGGTGGTGTGGGTGCCTTTGAGCTAATTTCATTCTACTCTCCGTTTGGTGTACTAGCCTCCTCCTCGGCTAGTCGCAGTGTTGTTATTGATTCAATAACACTCGCTCGTGGTTACAATAATATAAAATACTGCTCGTGGAGGCTAGTACACCAAACGGGAGTAGAATGAAATTAGCTCAGAGGCACCCACACCACCGTATGTCCTCGGATCACGGTAAAACACCTAGCTCTGCTGGGTGCGTGATTCTTGTAGGATTGCGTGTGTTCTCTGGGTTTTCGCTCACCATGAGGCGGGCGAAAACGACATGGTTCGAATCCTCGGCTAGTCGCAGTGTTGTTATTGTATAATATATATATATATATATATATATATATATATATATATATATATATATATATATATATATATATATATATATATATATATATATATATATATATATATATATATAATAATATATATATATATATATATATATATATATATATATATATATATATATATATATATATATATACTATATATATATATATATATATATATATATATATATATATATATATATATATATATATATATATAGAGAGTGGTGGATGTTTATTCTTCATGATATCCGTTTAATATTGTCTCTCTATTCTTATTCTTTCTTCATTCCTCTCCTCTTCCTCTTCCTCTTCCTCCTCCATCACCTCCAGGAGTCCATCTATGTAAATTAAGTCAAGACAGGTCCTCTGGCCGTTACCAAAACAACTCTGTCTTCCACTTGTGTCTTCCCTCCTCCTCGCACGTCTTCCTCTCTCCTCACTTGTTTCCTCCTCCTCCTCCTTCACTCCCTCTCACTTACATCCTTACACTTGCTTCTCCTTCATTCATACACTTTCTAGTTTAAAGTTCTTCCCTGTGTCTCTCTACATTATCTTCCTTCCTCTCATCTCCTGTTCGTAAAATTCTTTTCTCTCTCTTCATCCTCTTTCATATGTTCCTTCTGTTCCCCTTGTTTATCTACGTCATCTTTTATTCTTCTCCTCTATTATTTATTCCTTCTACTCATTCTCCTTCTAATTATTCTCTACTTAATCCTCTTCCTTTTCTCCTCTGCTTCTACCTTTTAAATGTAATTCTCCTCCCAGTCTCCTTCCTCATTCTTCCTCGCATACTTCTTTTTCCTTCTCCTTGTCTTCCTCCCCTTCCTCCTTGTCTTCCTCCTTCTCCTTGTCTTCCTCCTTCTCCTTGTCTTCCTCCTTCTCCTTGTCTTCCTCCCCTTCCTCCTTGTCTTCCTCCTTCTCCTTGTCTTCCTCCCCTTCCTCCTTGTCTTCCTCCTTCTCCTTGTCTTCCTCCCCTTCCTCCTTGTCTTCCTCCCCTTCCTCCTTGTCTTCCTCCCCTCCTCCTTGTCTTCCTCCCTCCTCCTGTCTTCCTCCTTCTCCTTGTCTTCCTCCTCCTTCTCCTTGTCTTCCTCCCCTCCTCCTTGTCTTCCTCCCCTCCTCCTTGTCTTCTCCTCCCTCCTCCTCCTTGTCTTCCTCCTCCTGTCTTCCTCCTCCTCCTTGTCTTCCTCCTCCTCCTCCTTGTCTTCCTCCTCCTTGTCTTCCTCTCCTTGTCTTCCTCCTCCTTCTCCATGTCTTTCTCCTCGTCTTCCTCCCTCCTTGTCTTTCTCCCCTCCTTGTCTTCCTCCTCCTCCTCCTTGTCTTCCTCCCCCTCCTCCTTGTCTTCCTACCCTCCTCCTTGTCTTCCTCCTCCTTCTCCTTTCTCTCCTCCTCCTCTCCTCCTCCCTTGCTCTCCTCCTCCCTCTGTCTTCCTCCTCTTCCTCCTCCTTGTCTTCCTCCTCCTGTCCTCCTCCTTGCTCTCTTCTCTCCTCCTTCCTCCTTGTCTTCCTCCTCTCTTCTTCTCTTCCTTCTCCTTGTCTTCCTCTCTCCTTGTTCTTTCTCCCCTCCTTGTCTTCCTCCTCCTTCCTCCTTGTCCTCCTCCTCTCCTCCTCCTTGTCTTCCTACTCCTCCTTCTTCTCTCTTCCTTCCTCCCTCCTCCTCGTCTTCTCTCTCCTTCCCTCCTCCTCCTCCCCTCCCCCTCCTCCTCCCGTCAATATCCTACAGTCATCCTGGGCTTCAGGATTCATGTGACGTTAATCCTTTTCCAACTGATCCACTTGTCTTCTCTCTCTTATTGTTCTTTCAGTTTCTTCCCCTATTCTTTCTTGACCTTATTTATCTCTAGTTCTATGACCTTTCTCATTGTTCACTGACCTTATTTACAGTTCCTTGGTCTTATTTATTTTGCCTTATTTGCTCCTTGACCTTATTGCTGACTAATTTACTGTTTCTTGACCTTATTTACTGTTTCTTGACCTTATTTATTGTTCCTTGACCTTATCCTTGAAAATAATTGTTCCTTGACATTTATTGTTTCTTGACCTTATTTTTGCTCCTTGACCTTGTTTCTTGACATTATTTACCGTTCCTCGACCTTACTTAGTTCCATGACCTTATTTATTGTTCTTTGACCTTATTTGCCCTCTTCTTGATCTTATTATTACTCGTTGACGACACCGTCACATATACACACACACACATACAACAACAACAACCAGCCACCAGCACCACCACCAGCCAGCACCACCAGCACCACCACCAGCCAGCACCAGCACCACCAGCCATCACCACCACCACTTCCCCAAGACTCTACCCAGTAAATATTTAACAAGGGCCGCGAGCTGGGTTCCTCAGGCAGATTAGCTTATTTCAACTCACTAATCATGAGTTATAATCTAAATTGAGCTCCGTATCGGGCGGGGAGGGGCTAGGAACTCTGACCCAACACTTTTATAGCTCATTGGTTGAGTGAACCTGAAGGTGGGGTTTTTTGGGGGGTCTGTGAGAAGGTCCTTGAATGGTTATGGTGGGGCCTTAGTGGTTCTGGTGGGGTGTTAGCGGTTCTCGTGGGGGTTAGTGGTTCTGGTTTTGGCTAGTGGTTCTGGTGGGTTCTTGAAGTCTTGGTGGTTCTGGTGGGGTCTTGGCAGTTCTGGTGGGGTCTTGGTGGTTCTGGTGGGGTTCTGGTGGTTCTTGTGAGGTTTTGGTGGAGTCCTGGTGGTTATGCTAGGTGTCATTGTATTACTACTGCAGCAAGGTTAGTGTACGTCGTGTAGAGGTATAACTTAGTCACAAACGACACAGTTACACTGGTGGTAACTTAGCCACAACACGACACAGTGTACACTGGTGTAACTAGCCACAACGACGCAGTGTACACTGGTATAACTAGCCACAACACGCACAGTGTACATGGTGTAACTTGCCACAACTACGACGCAGTGTACACTGGTGTAACCTAGCCACAACACGACGCAGTGTACACTGGTGTAACCTAGCCACAACACGACGCAGTGTACACTGGTGTAACCTAGCCACAACACGACGCAGTGTACACTGGTGTAACGTAGCACAACACGACGCAGTGTACACTGGTGTAACGCACAACACGACGCAGTGTACACTGGTATAACCTAGCCACAACACGACGCAGTGTACACTGGTGTAACCTAGCCACAACACGACGCAGTGTACACTGGTATAACCTAGCCACAACACGACGCAGTGTACACTGGTATAACCTAGCCACAACACGACGCAGTGTACACTGGTATAACGTAGCCACAACACGACGCAGTGTACACTTGTGTAACCTAGCCACAACACGACGCAGTGTACACTGGTTAACTAGCTACAACACGACGCAGTGTACACTGGTTAACCTAGCCACAACACGACGCAGTGTACACTGGTGTAACTAGCCACAACACGACGCAGTGTACACTGGTTAACTAGCCACAACACGACGCAGTGTACACTGGTATAACTAGCCACAACACGACGCAGTGTACACTGTGTAACGTAGCCACAACACGACGCAGTGTACACTGGTATAACCTAGCCACAACACGACGCAGTGTACACTGGTATAACGTAGCCACAACACGACGCATGTACACTGTGTAACTAGCCACAACACGACGCAGTGTACACTGGTGTAACCTAGCCATAACACGACGCAGTGTACACTGGTTAACGTAGCCACAACACGACGCAGTGTACACTGGTATAACCTAGCCACAACACGACGCAGTGTACACTGGTGTAACCTAGCCACAACACGACGCAGTGTACACTGGTATAACCTAGCCACAACACGACGCAGTGTACACTGGTATAACGTAGCCACAACACGACGCAGTGTACACTGGTAACCTAGCCACAACACGACGCAGTGTACACTGGTTAACCTAGCCACAACACGACGCAGTGTACACTGGTTAACGTAGCCACAACACGACGCAGTGTACACTGGTATAACCTAGCCACAACACGACGCAGTGTACACTGGTGTAACCTAGCCACAACACGACGCAGTGTACACTGGTGTAACTAGCACAACACGACGCAGTGTACACTGGTATAACTAGCTACAACAGACGCAGTGTACACTTGTGTAACCTAGCCACAACACGACGCAGTGTACACTGGTGTAACCTAGCCACAACACGACGCAGTGTACACTGGTATAACGTAGCCACAACACGACGCAGTGTACACTGGTATAACCTAGCCACAACACGACGCAGTGTACACTGGTGTAACCTAGCCACAACACGACGCAGTGTACACTGGTGTAACCTAGCCACAACACGACGCAGTGTACACTGGTATAACCTAGCCACAACAAGACGCAGTGTACACTGGTATAACCTAGCCACAACACGACGCAGTGTACACTGGTTAACCTAGCCACAACACGACGCAGTGTACACTGGTGTAACCTAGCCACAACACGACGCAGTGTACACTGTCCCAGGCAAGCATCTTCACCTGATGCCACTGGGAAACCAAACTATTAAACCATAATTGATGTATGTTGCATCAATCACCCTTTGTTATTATATAATTAAATCAGTGGGTATGATACTTCAGCCAAGAATGCCTATTTGTTTTTTTAGTTATATAAACTGCATACATGTCAATTATATATTAAAAGGAGCTGGCATAAATCAATTATAGGTGGACATCACAACAATGCCAGTGAGGTAGCTTCTCCAGGCTGAGGGACTGATCACCTTAAAGTTACGTCTTCAAGGGTAATGGACTGATTCCTCGTCTTTACAACTCTACTGCTTCTGTTGCCTCCTCTGAATTGGACTGAAGTCGCCTGTGTGGGCGAAACGTTTCAACAATAAAGAAAACCAAGTGTTGCACAAGTGTCTTACTCACCAACTTGTCAACACTGTTTACCATTATCGTATTCAAACTAGTTGCTTTTATCTGCCTTCCCCGACACCGTGAGTCCCCGACACCGTGAGTCCCCGACACCGTGAGTCCCCGACACCGTGAGTCCCCGACACCGTGAGTCCCGACACCGTGAGTCCCGACACCGTGAGTCCCCGACACCGTGAGTCCGCACTAGTCGACACCGTGAGTCCCCGACACCGTGAGTCCCCGACACCGTGAGTGCCCGACACCGTGAGTCCCCGACACCGTGAGTCCCCGACACCGTGAGTGCCCGACACCGTGAGTCCCCGACACCGTGAGTCCCCGACACCGTGAGTCCCCGACACCGTGAGTCCCCGACACCGTGAGTCCCCGACACCGTGAGTCCCCGACACCGTGAGTCCCCGACACCGTGAGTCCCCGACACCGTGAGTCCCCGACACCGTGAGTCCCCGACACCGTGAGTGCCCGACACCGTGAGTCCCCGACACCACCACCTGTCTGCTGCTAGTCTGCTTCCTCACTCATACACTGCCTCCCTTTAAACAAAATATATATGTCACTCATTATATCCTCGTTTATCATATTCCCAGTAAAGCTTCTGATGAAAGTTTGCTTGAGGAAGCGAAAGAACACCTCTCCTTCTACACCCTCATGGTTTATTCTTATTTTTTGTAGTCTACTTACTATTTTTCCGTGTGTGTGTGAGAGAGAGAGAGAGAGAGAGAGAGACTAGGAGGGAGGGATGGAGGGACGGAGGTAAGTAGGGAGGGAGGGAGGTAGGGAGGGAAGTAGGGAGGGAGGGGGGTTGGAAGGGAGGTAGGGAGGGAGGGGGGTAATGCGTAATGAAAGTGCTGTTTAATTATACGCTATGAGTTAATTAGAGGCGGGTGGTAATTATGAGTGCTCAGGTAACGAAGGTGTGACTAATGACCAAACCTTACTTCACCTCATCACTGACCATTACGTCATGTTATAATTACGTCATCACTGACCATTACGTCATCTGTGATAGTTACGTCATCACTGACCATTACGTCATCTGTGATAATTACGTCATCACTGACCATTACGTCATCTGTGATAGTTACGTCATCACTGACCATTACGTCATCTGTGATAGTTACGTCATCACTGACCATTACGTCATCTGTGATAGTTACGTCATCACTGACCATCACAAAAGAAGGTAGCAGCAAGGAATACAGGGAGTGAGGGAAGGAATGAAGAGAATGAGGAAGAAAAAGCGGAAGGGAGGGAAGAAGGGAGCAGGCAGGGAGGTAAGGATGGAGGCTGGTAGGTAGGGAGGGAGGAAGAGAGGGAGGGAAGCAGAAAGGGAGGAGGGCAGGCAGGGAGGGAGGGAGAATTTTAGCGAGAGTGAGAGAGCACGTCAAAGTTAGAGGGACAAGCGACACACAAAACTCTGCACTGGGAGTCGTGTTGCTTCTGCCTTTTTATTTCCAATCTTTTATTTTTCGAACCATGCTGGATGCTGCAGCTCACCCCCATGCCCTTCTCTCTCTCTCTCTCTCTCTCTCTCTCACCAGCATGGGATGACGCTAAGAACTTTAGAGAGTCCCAGGAGTGTTTACCTGCAGTACCTGGACCTTGGTGATCCTTCTAGGTTAAACTGTAGGAAGCTTCCAGAGCTGTGATGGAAATGGTTTGGAAAAACCCACAAGTTGAAGACTGAGACACTTGTGCAACATCTGGGAATCTTTATTGAGGAAACGTTTCGCCAGCCAGTGACTTCCTCAGTCCAAAACAGAACAGTGGAAGATGCGTTTCAGACTGCTGTGAGTCACAATTCAAAGATTACTGAAGGAGTGATTCAGTTGGATACCCTGACAGCCTCATTGTGGATAAATTTTTCTCCAACCTCAAGAGAGCCGAGACTCCATCTCCTTCTTACTGTGTGAGAAAGATCAAGAAGAGATCAAGAATGTTTTATGCTTCCACTAGCAAGATGGGGAGCTTGTATTTCCTACATACGATACTCATTTAGAGCATTCCAGAAACGCCCCTTTGTCTTAACATGTGTTTCTGACTCTTCAAAATCAGACACTTTCTTATGGGATAGCACATCAAGAGCAGATAAAAGTGACACACAATATTCACGTGTGTCCAGCTGAGTTTTACACTCTTACAGGAATATCTGTTATCTTTTACATACATGTGTTAGCCTGGGAATGTTGCTGCTTCCCAAGACTGAAATTTTTTTGAGATAATTTGCTTCTAAACTGTTGATATAGCTAGTGGTATTATTCTTCTTACCCAGCACCTCAGACTCAAGTAATCCACACTTTTTGATTCAACTGAGTCAGCAGAAAGTCGCCATAAATAGAGGGCGAAAGCTACAATAGGAGATTGCGGTTTCAACTCGACCAGTGAAGATGACAAAAGTGACCGGGTACCTCTGGCCAGGCCAACCTCGTTGAACAGAAACATTCATGGCCGTATTTCGTGTCGGGCACTGACAATCTCCAGGGAGACTGAAGAAACTCTTCCCTCCGTGAATAATAACGGGCTATTAGCGAGGTGATGGTCGTCAGGAGAAGTTCCATGTACCAAGATGACAGAAGTGAAGACCTTACTACTATGCATCTCCAGCCATCGATAACGACCTCTCGATGTTAGGTGAATAGGAATAACCATTCAAAACAGTGAGGGGCGGACCCAAGCCCAAAACACAGGTGAGGGTCTCCTAAGAATTCCAAGTGATATACCTACATACTGATAATATGTCAACAGGACGTGTATTAACCCTAGTTATAATCACCTTCCTTTCAGCCATGGTGGGTAATAAGACAGCAAACTATGGAGGCTAAATCCTGGCAGAGGCTGCAGGTGTTTTAACATATCATCAACAAAGATGAGTACCTTACCACACAGTGGTTCTTTTATTATAATAATTATTGTGCTCATTTCACCCAAAATCCCACACACTCATCAATACACCTCATCACAAATATCCGGCAAGTTGATAATTAAGACATGTGCAACAGTTAGGTATCTTTACTGTTGAAACATTTCGCCTACACAGTAGGCTTCTTCAAATACAGAGGCAGCAGGTATAGTAGTGAAGTGAAGATGATATAATCAGTCCATCAACCTTGGAGATATGAGGTGGTCAGTCCCTCAGCCTGGAGAAGAGTTCAAGTCCATGGTCTGGAACAAGGTGGTCAGTCCCTCAGCCTGGAGAAGAGTTCAAGTCCATGGTCTGGAACGATATGAAGCTGTAGCATGAAAACGGAGTCTTAAATACTGTCAAAGGTGAGGTGGAAGATCTCGAAAGACTTCGGGAAAGAACGGGATCCACTAGAGGAAGTTAGAAGGCAGGTTCCTCTGGAATCCAACCCTTCTCTCTCATAACTAGTAGTTATGAGTGAGAAGAGTTTGATTTATCTAACCTAAATTTGAAGATACCCAAGGAAAACTTGAAGGGAAACCTTGTCTCAACCCTATGTTCAACAGATTTAACCAGGGAAAGATCTAGGGAAAGGAATGGTCATGGGGAGACCCCTAGCCGCTTCCTCGGGCAATGTGAATTTTTTTTAGCCAATATAAGACGTGCTGAATAGGTAAAACTTGCAATTTTGGCTTAAAGAGCAACGCTCTTGGTTTTGAAACCGACTAGTTGAAGATTGAGACACTTACAACATATGGGAATCTTTATTAAGGAAACGTTTCGGACTGATGAAGCCACTGTGTGGCGAAACGTTACCTTAATAAAGATTCCTATATGTTGCATAAGTGTCTCAATCTTCAGCAACGCTCTTCTTGCTGAATAAGGAAAGCAAAAATTTGTGTAATAATTTCGCAAAAACATTCTGAATCTAACGAAAAAAATATATTTCATTGTATTTGTTTATTATTAAATTATTGTAAAATTATCTAAAATATATTTAGTTGGGTTAGGCTAAATTAAATTGCGCTTGTTATAATAAGGTTAGGTAAGTTTTTTAAGTTTCTTTTGGTACAAAATTATTAATTTTTACATTAACATAAAAAATACATCTTTAAGCGTATAAGAGAAAATTTTAGAAAGGACTTAATTTTAAATGAGTTCTTGCTAATTGACCCATTTTACCTATTCCTATTTATATAACAATATTAACAATTTAATGAGTAATGACAGTGTATATATATATATATATATATATATATATATATATATATATATATATATATATATATTTTTTATATTATATCTTTCTTCTTTCAACACGTCAGCCGTTTCCCACCGAGGCAGGGTGGCCCAAAAGGAAAATGAAAGTTTCTCCTTTTACATTTAGTAATTTATTCAGGAGAAGGGGTTATATATATATATATATATATATATATATATATATATATATATATATATATATATATATATATATATATATATCAAACCACTATGAAAAATAGAGAATTCAGCGCTTTCGTGACTACTCACATTATCAAGGAACTATAGTTCCTTGATAATGTGAGTATCACAAGCCTTGGAATTCTCTATTTTTCATAGTGGTTGTCTTCATATTTGATATCACCTGTTTACTGTGATCTTTTGCATATATATATATATATATATATATATATATATATATATATATATATATATATATATATATATATAATATAAATATATATGATGAAAAAAGTAAAGAGGGTAGAGAGAAAAGAAAAGAGAGAGGAGAGAGAGAGAGACAAAATGCGGAACCCACAAGAGCTAGGTTTTGAATTCATTGTTAAGCTCAAACTGCCGGAAGCCCCAGTCCCCCCCCGATCTCTCGACTCTTGGCCTAGCCTCATGCATGCCCTTTAGATGCTCTACAATAATTCTCCTAGACTCCTGTCTGCCTGCTACCTTCCTTCCCCTGTTATTGACTTAATGGTCGTAACTCGTACTCTCATTGAACTTGATCTTCTGCTCATACTTCTCTTTCTTCTCTCTCTCTCTCTCTCTCTCTAGGGAAAGTGGAATATTCAAATGGGTTCAGAAAGAAATCTAAATATTCTTCCTTGAAGCCTTTTTATCCAATTCTCCGAGGCTATGGGTCCCACAATTTACACCAGAGGTGGACCCCATCCTATATATATAATTTACACTGTCATTATTCATTAAATTGTTAGTATAGCTATAAAAATCACCATTTGTTGACATTAAAAAAAATCCGAATTCATGAAAAAATCTCGCCTTACTCCCCCTTCTCCCTCCTCCTCGGGAGAGACTTACTCTTCTTAACTGGGCAGTTAATAGGTCCATCCATGATTGGAATCTTAACTCTGCCTATCAGACTCTGTCTATCACACTAACCTGGATAGTGTGATAGTACAATGAAGTTGATGGTGGTGGTTGTGGCTGCAACTTCACTAACTCCCATAACTCTCTCTAATACATTTACTTCGTGTTGATGGGTATTGTGAGTCACCTGTGAATTGTTCCAGTCAAGGCATTTACTTGTAAATTATCCAGCCATAGTATCGTTGATTTTATTTACGTTACCTCGTGAAAAATCTCTTTTAAAGTTATCTATATATATATAGTAGATACTTTACTGCGAAATACATACTAAATATACAACCATCGTCCAGCATTTTTGTCATTCGTGAGAAAACGTACGCTCCATTTTTTGCAATAACAGACCCTGTGCTGCCAGACGTAAGCCACCCGTCTTTTCTAATTACGTTATCATCAGTTAATCCGGTTTGTTCCAAGGAAGGAGAGAGAGAATATATACACTGGAAGGGATATGCAAAAAATACACCGAGAGGGTATCTCTCTCAGCGTATCTCTCTCAGCGTATCTCTCTCAGCGTATATCTCTCAGCGTATCTCTCTCAGCGTATATACGCTGCATCATGTGTCTTAACTGACAGGGAACAAGTGACATGCAGCTTTAATGATCCTCGTGTAGTCGATAGACTTTAAACCTCATTAACCACCCATTTAAGGAACGGGAGAACTGCAGTTTCTTTGATCAAAAGCTCATCATCAAGGTATCTTCCTTGAAGGAAGCACAGAAGTAAGCAGGCTTCAAGACAGGCGGCCTGCTTCAAGACAGGCGGCCTGCTTCAAGACAGGCGGCCTGCTTCAAGACAGGCGGCCTGCTTCAAGACAGTCGGCCTGCTTCAAGACAGGCGGCCTGCTTCAAGACAGGCGGCCTGCTTCAAGACAGTCGTGCAGCGGCCTGCTTCAAGACAGTCGGCCTGCTTCAAGACAGGCGGCCTGCTTCAAGACAGGCGGCCTGCTTCAAGACAGGCGGCCTGCTTCAAGACAGTCGGCCTGCTTCAAGACAGGCGGCCTGCTTCAAGACAGGCGGCCTGCTTCAAGACAGTCGGCCTGCTTCAAGACAGGCGGCCTGCTTCAAGACAGTCGGCCTGCTTCAAGACAGTCGGCCTGCTTCAAGACAGGCGGCCTGCTTCAAGATAGAGCACACAACTTGGTCACTATCTTCACACAATAACAGCCAGAACAGAACACATGCTCAACAACACTGACCTATCACCAAAACACAGACACATACACCTGCCACAACAAAAACACATCCATACAACTATCACAGCCAGGGAACACAGACACAACAACACTGCCACAACAACACTGACCACTATCACAGCCAGGAAACACAGACACAACAACACTGCCACAACAACACTACCATCACCAACACTGACCACTATCACAGCCAGGGAACACTGCCACAACACCACCACCATCACCATCACTGACCACTATCACAGCCAGGAAACACAGACACAACAACACTGCCACAACAACACCACCATCACCATCACTGACCACTATCACAGCCAGGAAACACAGACACAACAACACTGCCACAACACACCATCACCAACACTGACACTATCACAGCCAGAAACACGACAACAACACTGCCACAACACACCACTCACCATCACTGACCACTATAAGGAAACACAGACACAACAACACTGCCACAACAACAACACCATCACCAACACTGACCACTATCACAGCCAGGAAACACAGACACAACAACACTGCCACAACAACACCACCATCACCACACTGACCACTATCACAGCCAGGAAACACAGACACAACAACACTGCCACAACAACACCACCATCACCATCACTGACCACTATCACAGCCAGGTAACAGACATAACACTACCACCACTGGCCACCACCACCAAACAACTAAAATAAAGATAACATTAAAAGTTAAAACCAAACAGTCCAATAAAGTCAAGAGGTGATGCCACCAACCATTGTTACTTTCTCGATGTTTGGTGTTTGGGAACCTTGCTTGTTCAACAACATACTTAACAATTGTGTGGTAAACACCAGTGTTGAACAATGTCTTATTCTGAACACTGTTTAGCAACACCGTGTGGTAAACAACAGTGTGTGTTGAACTTGAGAGGAATCAAGACCCTTTCAAAATCGTGAAACTGGCTCCCAATACAACCAGTAGGGGTAAAGATGAGACCGAAATTAACCCATGCTTTTAAAACAGTCACTAAGGGGTTAAAATGTGGTTCTCAAAACGGCCACTAGGAACTTTACAAAGAACAATTCCACAAAGCTTCGCTTTATAAACTTGCGCATTTCCTGTACACTTCACAGCAGCTTTGACACGCTCTCTCAAGGGAGAAAAATGTGATATAGAGAAAAACTAAGAGAATGACACAGCATCAAAAGCCAAATCTGACCCAAAGTTGTTATACAGAAACGTCAGGAGGAAAACAACAGTCAAGGATCAGGTAATCAGGCTGAGGAAGGAAGGAAGGAAGCTCACAGGGAAGGACAGGGAAGCTATGCCAATAATATTTATTTAGTTCTAAGGCAGTATTTGGAGAGGAAGTTGGTTACTCTTTGTCAGAGGCAGTTGTCGATAGACACTTTGCCTGTTTGGTTAGTTGTGTTTGTGTGTGTATGTGTGTTTGTGTGTGGGGGAATGACCGAGAGAAGACTATTCAGTCAGCATCCAGGCTATCTGCACAGGACTACCAACTACTATCTCGACGGATGACTGTCTACTTTTATTAAGAGGCCTGAGGCAAGGATAGTATGGAACAGGGCAAAAGCACATAGCAGATGTATCTAATTTTCACTGTGAGGCAAGCATCAGCCTGCAGTCTCTTTCAAGCACACCATCTCCTCTTGCAAGCACACCATCTCTATGCTTCCTCTCAAAGGATGTACTCAGTGTAGTTAAAATGACAGTCCATACAATGAGCACACAAGACAAAGCTCAAAAATGTTAAGTCCTAAAAATTGTGTAAGGTGTGTGTGTGTGTGTGTGTATGAGGCTATGTTAACAGAACCAGAGCAATTGCTCACATCCTTCCCTGGCCGACAGGAAATCACAAACTGTTTATCTCTAATCAAGTGTAAGGGTGGAAGACTGCACCTGTCAGTTCGTCAAATCGTAGCCATGGCCACTGTCCATCATACAAAAAAAATGCATGGCAGACCCTAATGCCTTCGCAGGTTTACTCAATATCAAATCTGCGATTTACCTTCTACCAATTTCGAGGGCTTTTCTACCCAAGCAGCCTGGCCTGAAGCCAAGCCTCCATGCAGACCACCTGACCAACCAGGCTGTTTGTGCTAGCAGCCTGCAGCCCCATATAGCCATAACAACCAGGTTGATTCATCATTCACTTGTACATGTTATCTAACCTCTTGATAACTATCTTTAATCTAGTAATCTCATACAATATAAAATTAATAAAAAGGAGAAAAAATGAGTTGCGAGAAAAGAGCCTGGCTATTATTAGCAATAAACACAAAGCTATTCCTTGTGGGAATAACAATGGCAACAACAGACATTAATAATTATTCAGCACACACACATAATAGTGTAGAGGCGCACGACACACTAAGAGTGAAGGACGGCAACACTACCTGGAGGGTATTCCGAGGATCAACGCCCCCGCGGCCCGGTCCACGACCAGGCCTCCCGGTGGAGGTCTGGTCGTAACAGCCTGATCAACCAGGTCGTTACTGCTGGCCGCACGTAGTCCAACGTACGAACCAAAAGCCCGGTTGATCCAGCACCGACTTGAAGTATCTGTCCAGCTCCCTCTTAAAGGCAGCCAGGGGCCTATTGGTGATGGCTGGGGAGAGAGAGAGAGAGAGAGAGAGAGAGAGAGAGAGAGAGAGAGAGAGAGAGAGAGAGAGAGAGAGAGAGAGAGAAAATAACACAAAAGAAGCGAAAAACATATCCAGGAACAATTCAAGCAATAAATTTAATAGGAATGTAAACGTACGTACGTACGTGCGTATGCGTGTGTGTGCGTATGCGTGTGTGTGTGTGTGTGTGTGTGTGTGTGTGTGTGTGTGTGTGTGTGTGTGTATGTGTGTGTGTGTACGCGCGTGTGTAGACCCAACAAATCACTTAACACAGGTCAGATCATTTTTGTTTTAGCCCCGCCCATTCTTTTATCTTCCCTTGTACCGCACGAGGGAGTGAGGGAGGAAGGGAGGGGTGAATGAGTGAAGGGCGGAGGGAGGGATGAAGGGAGGGTAGGAGGGCAGGATATGGGAGGCAGGGTGGGGATCTGATAGACTGAAGGATACCCTTAAACGAAGCAAACAGAGTCCCATGACAGCAAAAAAGCCAGGGTGGACTGCATCTTCCTCTACTACAATAAAGCGTCTGACATGGTTCCCATCCAGAGACTCATCCAGCAGCTAGAACAACAAGTAGAAGTGGACAGAAAAGTCATCCAGCGGATCACGAATTATAGAAGGAAGTGTCAGGGTGGAAGATGATGTCAAGTGGTATCCTCTGAGGATCACAACAATGGTCACTACTAGCTAACATCCATCCTGCCACAAGGAACTGAATCCTGTCTGTCTCTATGGATGATGTTAGCTATTGTTGTTAATGGCACTTGTCGATAGACACTTATCCTCATGTGTATGTATGTGTGTGTGTTAGTTACCATTTTGTCCTAGGCACATGTCGATTAGACACTAGGCCTGTTGTATGTACGTGTGTGTGTTTGTGTGTGTAAGGAAACACTTCGAAATGTCTCCGCCCCGCCGGGAATTGAACCCGGGCCCTCCGTGCGTGAAGCGAGAGCTTTAGCCACTAGGCCACCGGGGCTGTGTGTGTGTGTGTGTGTGTGTGTGTGTGTGTGTGTGTGTGTGCCTACTAAGAAGAGTACGACCGGGAAGGGAGACTTGAGACAACATACAGGGGTGGTGTCACACATACGGGTGCTCACACACAGGGGTGGTGTCACACACAGGGGTGCTCACACACAGGGGTGGTGTTACACACAGGGGTGCTCACACACAGGGGTGGTGTTACACACAATGGTGGTGTCACACTACCATTGTGTGTGACCACCCCTGTGTGGAGCTTTTGGTCACCTGACCGAGGCCTTCCGCTGGCTTACCCCTCCACCCCCTTTAAAAATTAACTGTTATTATTATAAACACTCCCAGTAATTTAGGTGTTTGACTGAGTTTATACAAGCTGTGATGGTCTCTGTACATTTGTCCAGTTCTGCAATTTCACCTGTCTTGAAAGAGGTCGTTAGTACACAGCAATACTCCAGCCTAGAGGGAAGGATTGACTTGAAGAGTGTCATCACTGACTTGATATCTCTTGTTTTGAAAATTCTAATTATCTAACCTATCATTTTCCTGGCAGTTACAACAACACTTTTGTGTTCCTTGAACGTGAGATCCTATTATCACTCCCAGGTCTCTCACATTTAACTTACGCTCTACTGAGTGTTTTGAGTTTGTTTTGAACTCTGAAGAATTGAAACAAACATAATAAGACAAACATTATACAAAAAACACAAAACAAACATTACAGAACAAACTTTATAAAACCTAAACATTATAAAACACAGACATAATTATAAAGCTGTTTTTCTCAAAAACCCGAAAAAAATTGTCAAAGAAGATTTATTTCCACCGGAAGAAATAAAAGAAAATCTACTGAACTTGCATCGATTTTTTTTCCCCAGAGTCAGAAAGCTGCTAATGAGAGATGGGGCGGAGGGAACGAAAAGGAAGGGGGATATGACAGAGAGGAGAGATAATAGGGAAAAATCAGGTGAATGATAGAGGTTTTACGACGAAAAGTGGATGATAGAGGAGACACCAGTGTGGCAACACCGTGGCGCTAGTGTGGCGAAGAATGTGCAATAATCTATTGGATATGGCCCATTAACAAGAGGAAATATAACATATGTTAAACACAGTGGAAAAGTGTGTGATGTATGATTGTTGGAGAGAGAGAGAGAGGGGGCAGAAAAGAGAGGGAGGAAGAGAAAGGGAGAGATAGAGAGAAACAACTCACAATGTAAACAGGCAACAGGGCACTGATGGGTCAAGTTGAAGGAAGTACAGCAATATTATTCACACACACAAACACACCATCATTTAACGCACATTTATTGGCTTCCTCCAGCAACCGAAGTTTTCTTCCAGCAACCGAAGTCTTCCTCCAACAACCAAAGTCTTCCTCCAACAACCAAAGTCTTTCTCCAGCAACCGAAATCTTCCTCCAACAACGAAAGCCTTCCTCCAACAACTGAGACCTTCCAGCAACAACCAAAGCCTTCCTCCAATAACTGAAGCCTTCCTCCAACAACCAAAGCCTCCCTCCAACAACCAAAGCCTCCAACAACCAAAGCCATCCTCCAACAACTGAAACCCTCCTGCAACAACTAAAGCCCTCCTCAAACAACACGATCCACCACAACTTAGTCCAGATCAAGTTAGGTTCCTCAGAAAGTGGAACAATTTCCTTAAAAATAAATGAGGAATCCGTAACACCGTTCAGATTTACGCAACACAAGTGAAACACTGAATAAACCAGAGCAATATCCCAAGAATTATCCTGAGGTACACGGCAGTACACGGCAGTACACGGCGGTACACGGCAGTATACATGCCTCGTGACACTAGTCTTCAAGGGCCCAGGAGATATATATGTGTATGTGGGGGGGGGGATGTGTGAGGGAAGGCATTCGACCTTAAATCAGGAAACCGGATCACAGATCCAATTCCCCAGATCAAGAGCCCCCTCTCACCGGCATCAAGGAACCTTCCTTGAGGTGTCAGGGTTATTGAAATCACCATCTTGGATAAGCTTTAAAAAAACCAATGCTATGTGATGCGAGTTGTATCAACCTCTGTAGTTTACACATGTTCCTTCACTGCCACCTGTGTGAAGTTGGTCATTATCAGTGGTTTTTAATTAATTTTGTTTTAATTAGTGGTTTTTAATGAGTTCTGTTTTAATTAGCGGTTTTTAAGTGGTTTTTAATGAGTGGTTTTTAAGTGTTTTTTAATGAGTGGTTTTTAAGTGGTTTTTAATGAGTGGTTTTTAAGTGGTTTTTAATGAGTGGTTTTTAAGTGGTTTTTAATGAGTGTGCGATTACAGCAGTGTCCAGGCTCCTCCATAGATTAAAAAAAAAAAAGGAGTGGGCAGGATCAACAGGGGTTTGGATTTAAGAAGGACCTACCAAGTATGGGCCAGTAGGTACAACCCTTGTTAACAGATACCGACAACCTGGTTGAATTATTCCTTAATGAATGCTAAAAAAAATTCCTTAATGAACGCTAAAAAATTTCCCTTAATGAACGCTAAAAATTTCCCTTAATTAACGCTACAGTTTTGCTTAACGCTACAATTTTTCCCTTAATGAACGATGATCTTTTTCCTCGTCAGTGAACGCGGTTCAACTCTGAATGTTTAATGCTGAACGTTCATTTGTTTTCCTTCACGATGAACGTTAAAAAAATTCGTTTCTGAATATTGAGACTGAACGTTCCTGTGAGAGCGAGGAATTTCTGAGTTAATTAAGAGACTTAATGAGTTCTGAGAGAGAGAGAGAGAGAGAGAGAGAGAGAGAGAGAGAGAGAGAGAGAGAGAGAGAGAGAGAGAGAGAGAGAGAGAGAGAATAAGAGAACAATAGAACGAGAGAGGCAAGAGAGAAAACGAGAGAACAAGAGAGAATACAATGGGGTGGCAAGGAGAGAAAGAGAATGTGAGAGAAAAGAGGGAAACAAGAGAAAGGATGGAGAAAATAGAAGGGAAGAAAGGTAAGGAGATAAAGGAGAAAGGGAATGGGAGAAAGAAGATAGAAGAAAGAATAAGGAACGGAGCTATGACACGTTGCCGAGAGGAGCTAGATACAACAGAAGTGATAGGAGACGAAAGCAGGAGTAGAGGGAATTAAGAAACGGATAGAATCTATATTCATTGTGCGAGATTATACAGTTTATCAAGAAATGGAGAAAGGAAAACGACGAGCAGAACCTTTGAAAAGAAATAAACAGAAAATAAGTAACAAGCAGAGTACGGAATAGAACGAGTTAAACAAACCTAATGTACTCAGTAAACCAAAATAAGCCAAACGTAATATAAACGTATAATCAACCATTTAAATCACATAAACATGCAAAATACATAATAAACCATTATACAATCCAGGTAACCTCGTATAAACCCTAATGACTCTATAAACCACTTATAAACTCTTCAAGCCTAAATTATATAAACAATAATCAACACTTTAAATCCTCCCTAGAAGTCAACACTGATTTAAAACGCGTTTCACCTGTATAGCAATAACTTCCTATGACTGATAAACAGAGACCTTCATGATAATTCGAAGGAAAGACCCTAACTCATGAACTTGAAAACTTAACTCGTAGAGGTGGTTGGATGGTGGTTGAGGGTGGTGGGTGGTGGTTGAGGGTAGTGGATGATGGTTGAGGATGGTGGTTGAGGGTGGTGGATGGTGGAGAGTGGTGGATGGTGGTTGACGGTGGTTGGGTGGTAGTTGAGGGTGGTTGGGTGGTAGAGGGTGGTTGGGTGGTAGAGGGTGGTTGGGTGGTAGTTGAGGGTGGTTGGGTGGTAATTAAAGGTGATTGATTGGTAGTTGAGTGTTGTTGGGTGGTGGTTGAGGGTGGTTGGGTGGTAGTTGAGGGTGGTTGAGTGGTAGTTGAGGATTATTGGGTGGTAGTTGAGGATGGTTGGGTGGTGGTTGAGGATGGTTGGGTGGTAGTTGAGGATGGTTGGGTGGTGGTTGAGGATGGTTGGATTGGTAGTTGAGTGTGTTGGGTGGTAGTTGAGGGATGGTTGGGTGGTAGTTGAGGATGGTTGGGTGGTAGTTGAGGTGGTTGGGTGGTAGTTGAGGATGGTTGGGTGGTAGTTGAGGGTGGTTGGGTGGTAGTTGAGGATGGTTGGGTGGTAGTTGAGGATGGTTGGGTGGTAGTTGAGGATGGTTGGGTGGTAGTTGAGGGTGGTTGGGTGGTAGTTGAGGTGGTTGGAGTGGTAGTTGAGGATGGTTGGGTGGTAGTTGAGGATGGTTGGGTGGTAGTTGAGGAGTGGTTGGGTGGTAGTTGAGGATGGTTGGGTGGTAGTTGAGGTGGTTGGTGGTAGTTGAGGATGGTTGGGTGGTAGTTGAGGGTGGTTGGGTGGTAGTTGAGGATGGTTGGGTGGTAGTTGAGGATGGTTGGGTGGTAGTTGAGGATGGTTGGGTGGTAGTTGAGGATGGTTGGGTGGTAGTTGAGGATGGTTGGGTGGTAGTTGAGGATGGTTGGGTGGTAGTTGAGGATGGTTGGGTGGTAGTTGAGGATGGTTGGGTGGTAGTTGAGGATGGTTGGGTGGTAGTTGAGATGGTTGGGTGTAGTTGAGGATGGTTGGGTGGTGGTTGAGGATGGTTGGGTGGTGGTTGAGGATGGTTGGGTGGTAGTTGAGGATGGTTGGGTGGTGGTTGAGGATGGTTGGGTGGTAGTTGAGGATGGTTGGGTGGTAGTTGAGGATGGTTGGGTGGTAGTTGAGGATGGTTGGGTGGTGGTTGAGGATGGTTGGGTGGTGGTTGAGGATGGTTGGGTGGTAGTTGAGGATGGTTGGGTGGTAGTTGAGGATTGTTGGGTGGTAGTTGAGGATGGTTGGGTGGTAGTTGAGGATGGTTGGGTGGTAGTTGAGGATGGTTGGGTGGTAGTTGAGGATGGTTGGGTGGTAGTTGAGGATGGTTGGGTGGTAGTTGAGGGTGGTTGGGTGGTAGTTGAGGATGGTTGGGTGGTAGTTGAGGATGGTTGGGTGGTGGTTGAGGATGGTTGGTTGGTGGTTGAGGATGGTTGGGTGGTAGTTGAGGATGGTTGGGTGGTAGTTGAGGATGGTTGGGTGGTGGTTGAGGATGGTTGGTTGGTGTTGAGGATGGTTGGGTGGTAGTTGAGGATGGTTGGGTGGTGTTGAGGATGGTTGGGTGGTAGTTGAGGATGGTTGGGTGGTAGTTGAGGATGGTTGGGTGGTAGTTGAGGATGGTTGGGTGGTAGTTGAGGATGGTTGGGTGGTAGTTGAGGATGGTTGGGTGGTAGTTGAGGGTGGTGGGATGTGGTTGAGATAGGTGGGAATGAGGCTGGTGGAGGATGAAAATGGTTGGAGTGAACTTGGTGGTGGTGGTGGTGGTGTTGGTGGTGGTGGTGGTGGTGGTGGTGGTTTGGTGGTGGTGGTGGTGGTGGTTGTGGCAAAGCAACCAATAGCACAGTTGTAAAGCTTTGAACTCGCAACCGAAGGAGTTGGATTCGATTTCACAGAGAAGCGCTAAACTCGCAAGAATCACAGAGCGCCTGAGAAATGGGCAGGGTTTCATCTAGAACGACCATCTCTACTTCAGTGCTCAGACGTGTGGGTGAGCCCTCTTACACTCGCCGTCGTCAGTAAATATCCCTCAGAACATCCTCCATACGACCTCACGAAATCGTAATAATGCGATGGCCTCACGAAATACGATGACCTCACGAAATCGTAATAACACGATGACTTGGAGTTTTACGACTCGCCATGGGTTCATACCCTACCCGTTCCGTGGTTTGTTTTCCTTACAAAGATCTTAACAGATCGAAACACTGACCTTACAAAAATTATTTTTGCACACGTGTCGTGTCATCACACGACACCTGTGGATGTCAGTCGACTATCTGCCGACAGTCGACTGGCATCTGTAAATCAGACTTGCTCTCTAAACTGCATTGTACTTAGCAAAATAGAGCGAAATCTTAATATTTTAAATAGGAAATGAAAAATCTTGATATTTTCCAATGTTTTCACGTTTCTTTTTTTTACGGGGTATTTCACTCGTAAAAGTCCCCCGATTTATAGTTTACTACAAACATAATATACAAACAAGAGGGTTGCAACTACGGGAGTACCAACTTGGGGCCACCTACAAGCGAAACGCCCTGTAGTTTATTAGAGAATTAAGAAAAAGAAAGGCTGTCAACATCAGGTCTGACTGGAAGACCAGGTAAAAGTTTTTTCTGAATACGTAGTATCAAACAATCAGAATGAATTCGGAGCGAGCTTTGGCCCACTGTTCGTCGTCTCGTATAACGACCGTTGGTGGACTGTTTGTTGTCTCGTTTAACGACTACTGGCATTCGCTGCTTCACTGAACGGCCGCTGATTTTCGCTCTCTTGTAGAACGACCTCGGGCGCACTGTCTTGCTTTCTTACCAATCAACCAACCTACCTAACAACCAGAGCACCCACCTGCCTACCTAACAACCAGAGCACCCACCTGCCTACCTAACAACCAGAGCACCCACCTGCCTACCTAACAACCAGAGCACCCACCTGCCTACCTAACAACCAGAGCACCCACCTGCCTACCTAACAACCAGAGCACCCACCTGCCTACCTAACAACCAGAGCACCCACCTGCCTACCTGACTGCTACCCTCGCTCGCCTAACAGCCTATCCACCTGCAGCCTACCCCCCACACCGCCAACTCATCAACACGTAACTCAACAAATTACTGTTAAAACCCACAAAACAACCTCAATCAAGGCAGTGGTCGAATAATTTAATAAATAATGTGACGCTAAACGACCAAATTTATATACTCTCCCTGGCAATAAATTGCTAATTACTTAAGCCATCTGAAAGGTAATGAAGATACCCAGGCGGAATATACGCAACATTTAATGCAGGTAATGAGAGAGTAAGTCATCACTCTGGTTATTAATGACGGGCTGGTATTAGCTACAGTACCCCCCTGAACCTGTCACCTCTAACTACCCTACACATCATTAGTTTCTACAGTCTCAATTGCCACTGTTGTTGTGAGTGGTCAACTGTGTTGCTTGTGTGTGCTGGGCCAAGAGCTGAGATTCGACCCCTGTAACCACATATAGGTCAGTACATAGAGACGAGTACACACACATACAGTAAAGAGGCGGGGCCAGGAGCTATGAATCGACCCCTGCAACCACAATTAGGTGAGTGCGCACACACACACACACAGGAGAGAAATGGGACTGAGGGCATTCGGCTCAAAATCGCAAGATCCGGGATTCGATTCTCGGGCACATGGGCCAGTTCTACCCCTGCTGGCCCTGGCCAACTAGCAATAACAATAAGTAACTCTGTGTTAGCCCACTGCTGTGGGTCGCATACACAGTGAAATGTGTTAGACAACTACAGTACCTGTTATACTGTGTAAGATAACACTGCAGTACTGAGATGACACTCCAGTACTAAGATAACACACTCCAGTACTAAGATAACACACTCCAGTACTAAGATAACACACTCCAATACTACGATAACACTAGTTCTGTGTAAGATAACACTCCAGTACTAAGATAACACACTCCAGTACTAAGATAACACACTCCAATACTACGATAACACTAGTCCTGTGTAAGATAACACTCCAGTACTAAGATAACACTCTCCACTACTAAGATAACGCACTCCAGTACTAAGGTAACACACTCCAATACTACGATAACACTGTAGTCCTGTGTAAGATAACACTCCAGTACTAAGATAACACTCCAGTACTAAGATAACACACTCCAATACTACGTTAACACTAGTCCTGTGTAAGATAACACTCCAGTACTAAGATAACACACTCCAATACTACGATAACACTGTAGTCCTGTATAAGATAACACTCCAGTACTAAAATAACACTCTCCAGTACTAAGATAACACTTCAGTACCTGCTGGAAGTGTTCCAGGGTTGAGTACAATGTACTCGTATCATAGTACCCAAATAATGCTAAACAAATTCTATCCTCCCCTCCCATATTTTCTTTCCTTCCCCTCTTATCCTCCCCTCCCATATTTTCTTTCCTTCCCCTCTTATCCTCCCCTCCCCTATTATCTTTCCCTCCCCTATTATCTTTCCCTCTCCTAGTATCCTCCCCTCTACCCCTCCCAGGCATTGCACAATACATAATTCCCAACTTCCTCCTCCCCTCCCTCCCTCCTCCCCTCCCTCCCTCCTCCCTCCCTTCCTCCTTCCTCCTCCCTCCTCCTCCCTCCCTTCCTTCTCCTCCCTCCCTCCTCCCTCCCTCCTCACGTTATTGACGTGACGTAATTGATTGTTTTGTTTTCCTTGTTGCTTGGCTGTTATTTCCTATTTGACTGTTGTTTCACCTGTTGCTTGACTGTTGTTTTACCTGTTATCTGACTGTTGTTGCTGCCGTAGTTGTTATAATCACGTCTGTTGTGTGTACTGTGACGTATTATTACTGCTCTACTGAGCAGTATTTGTTTCTGCTGTTGTTGTTGCTACGAATTTCACTGTTTTTGTTTTTTTGCGTTGCAACAGGGTAAGGACAGAGTTACTGGGGTAAAAGGTTAAGAGGAGACTTGTTCACAATATACAAAATACTAGATAAACAGACCAGGGTGAGGTAAGGCGAACTGTCTACTAAGAAAATGAGGAGACACAATCACAAAATACAAAATACTACGAGAGTAGACAGGGCAAACCAAACTGTTTTCAATAATATAATATAAATAAAATGAACACACAAATACACACAAAAAAAAAAAAAACACACACACACACGAAGTGGAGGCAGGAACAATACATAGTTTTAAGACGAGGTATGATAAAGCTCATGGAGCAGGGAAAGAGAGAGGACCCAGTAGCGATCAGTGAAGAGGCGGGGCCAGGGGCTATGAATCGACCCCTGCAACCACAAACAGGTGAGTACACACACACACACACACACAACCAATTACGAGAATCTTTACTTCCCGCCCTTACTAATTAGCCAAATAATTAAGACGTTAATTAAAATTCTTAAAATACGAGCAGATCATCAACACAACTTTGACGTGAACAAAAACACTGAAAAATATTATACAATATAACACTTTTTGAAATATTTCAACCAGCCAAACTGGAGAGGAAATCTTACATTATAAAGGTAATTAATATTAACCAGGTAATTAACACAAATTAATAAGAACTAAATTAATTATAGCTATAGTATTTCCTCGTAATATATATTTATATGGACTAGAGCGTCATGTGTTTTCGCTCACCATGAGACGGGCCAAAACGACATGGGTTCGACACCTAGCTTAGTGCAGTGTAGTTATTGATCAATACCACTCGTTCGTGGTTACAATATATATATATATATATATATATATATATATATATATATATATATATATATATATATATATATATATATATATATATATATATATATATTATATATATATATTCTCTTTCACACTGGCGTTTCCACTGAAGCAGGGTGGCCCAAAAAGAAAAACGAAAGTTTCTCCTTTTACATTTAGTAATATACATGTATACAGGAGAAGGGTTACTAGCCCTTGCTCCCGGCATTTTAGTCGCCTCTTTACGACACGCATCGCTTACGGAGGAAGAATTCTGTTCCACTTCCCCCTGGAGATAAGAGGAAATAAGAACAAGAACTAGTAAGAAAATAGAAGAAACCCAGAGGGGTGTGATATATATATGCTTGTACATGAATGTGTAGTGTGACCTAAGTATAAGTAGAAGTAGCAAGACATACCTGAAATCTTGCATGTTTATGAGACAAAAAACACCAGCAATCCTACCATCATGTAAACAATTACAGGCTTTCGTTTTACACTCACTTGGCAGGACGGTAGTACCTCCCTGGGCGGATGCTGTCTACCAACCTACTACCTAGAATATATATATATATATATATATATATATATATATATATATATATATATATATATATATATATATATATATATATATATATATATATTCTCCATGGGGAAGTGGAACAGAATTCTTCCTCCGTAAGCCACGCGTGTCGTAAGAGGCGACTAAAATGCCGGGAGCAAGGGGCTAGTAACCCCTTCTCCTGTATATATTACTAAATGTAAAAGGAGAAACTTTCGTTTTTCCTTTTGGGCCACCCTGCCTCGGTGGGAAACGGCCGACGTGTTGAAAAAAGATATATATATATATATATATATATATATATATATATATATATATATATATATAGTGCCGAAAAGGTAAAATTGGTCAATTAGCAAGAACTCATTTAAAATTAAGTCCTTTCTAAAATTTTCTCTTATACGTTCAAAGATATCATTTTTTTCATTTATGTTAATGTAACAATTAATAATTTTGTACCAAAAGAACCTTAGAAAACTTACCTAACCTTATTATAACAAGCGCAATTTAATTTACCCAAATCCAATTAAATATTTTAGATAAGTGTACAATAATTTAAAAATAAACAAACACAATGAAATATATTTTTTTCATTAGGTTCAGAATGATTTTTGCGAAATTATTCCATACACCAATTTCGCTTATCTTATTTGGCAAGATGAGCGTTGTTATTTAAGCCAAAATCCGAAGTTTAACCTATTCGGCAAGACATATATATTATATATTGTGTGTGTGTGTCACATGACCTCAGTATAGCAGAGGCTGGGGAGACATAGCGGAGCCAGAGTAGAGGTGCAGCAGTTGAAGACAGCATCACAAGTGATGAGCCTCTACACTGCCTCCAGTACATGTTTCTCCATGTTTGTGCTATAAACAAATCAGGGCTAAGGGACTGAACACCTTCTATCAAGACTGAAAGACGAAACACCTATTAAGACTAAGGGACTGATCACCTTCTATTAAGACTAAGGGACTGATCACCTTCTATCAAGACTGAAAGACGAAACACCTATTAAGACTAAGGGACTGATCACCTTCTATTAAGACTAAGGGACTGATCACCTTCTATTAAGACTAAGGGACTGATCACCTTCTATTAAGACTAAGGGACTGATCACCTTCTATCAAGACTAAGGGACTGATCACCTTCTATCAAGACTAAGGGACTGATCACCTTCTATTAAGACTAAGGGACTGATCACCTTCTATCAAGACTAAGGGACTGATCACCTTCTATCAAGACTAAGGGACTGATCACCTTCTATTAAGACTATGGGACTGAACATCATCTATCAAGACTATGGGACTGATCACCTTCTATCAAGACTATGGGACTGATCACCTTCTATTGAGACTAAGGGACTGATCACCTTCTATTAAGACTATGGGACTGATCACCTTCTATCAAGACTATGGGACTGATCACCTTCTATCAAGACTAAGGGACTGATCACCTTCTATCAAGACTAAGGGACTGATCACCTTCTATTAAGACTATGGGACTGAACATCATCTATCAAGACTATGGGACTGATCACCTTCTATCAAGACTATGGGACTGATCACCTTCTATTGAGACTAAGGGACTGATCACCTTCTATTAAGACTATGGGACTGATCACCTTCTATCAAGACTATGGGACTGATCACCTTCTATTAAGACTAAGGGACTGATCACCTATCAATACTATGGGACTGATCACCTTCTATTAAGACTAAAGGACTGAACATCATCTATCAAGACTAAGGGACTGATCACCTTCTATTAAGACTAAGGGACTGATCACCTTCTATTAAGACTAAGGGACTGATCACCTTCTATTAAGACTAAGGGACTGATCACCTTCTATTAAGACTAAGGGACTGATCACCTATCAATACTATGGGACTGATCACCTTCTATTAAGACTAAAGGACTGAACATCATCTATCAAGACTAAGGGACTGATCACCTTCTATTAAGACTATGGGACTGATCACCTTCTATTAAGACTAAGGGACTGATCACCTTCTATTAAGACTAAGGGACTGATCACCTATCAATACTATGGGACTGATCACCTTCTATTAAGACTAAAGGACTGAACATCATCTATCAAGACTAAGGGACTGATCACCTTCTATTAAGACTAAGGGACTGATCACCTTCTATTAAGACTAAGGGAGTGATCACCTTCTATTAAGACTAAGGGACTGATCACCTTCTATTAAGACTAAGGGACTGATCACCTTCTATTAAGACTAAGGGACTGAACATCATCTATCAAGACTATGGGACTGATCACCTTCTATTAAGACTATGGGACTGATCACCTTCTACCAAGACTATGGGACTGATCACCTTCTATCAAGACTATGGGACTGATCACCTTCTATCAAGACTATGGGACTGATCACCTTCTATCAAGACTATGGGACTGATCACCTTCTATCAAGACTATGGGACTGATCACCTTCTATCAAGACTATGGGACTGATCACCTTCTATCAAGACTATGGGACTGATCACCTTAATATCACCTCTACCCTTCTAGTAATATCTTACTCATCAATTTGTCGACATTGTAATGAAACGAAACTAAAAAAAACGACAAAAAAAAAATGTATTCAAAAGGAATTTTTTTCCCATATACTCGCTTTGATGTCACTAAAAATGAACACTAAAAAAAATTCACAGAATACTTCAGTAACTTTTACCATCGCTGAAATATTTCAAGAAAACGGATAAAAACTCATAATTTTTCCGCTCTCAAAGCTCTTTTAAAAAAAATATATATATAAAAAAGTGTATTTTAAATAAATTAAAAAACCCGGAACAATTCTTCCAAACTCAATCATGAATCAAAATGAGTTGTGAATTTTTTTTTTAAGAGGGGGAAAAATATATCGTCTGTAAAAAATTATTGGAGCTTGGTCTGGCAGGTCAAAGAGAGGCCGGGGAAAAATATCTGGTAATTATGGCGCTATTTTCTATTCATCTGGGGAATCAACTCATCAACAAACCCAGGATAAAAGATCTTTTATCTAGAAAATCATTTGGATAAATGGTGTATCGGTACAGCTTAGTCCATCTATTTGTGGCGGGGAGGGAGGGAGAGAGGGAGGGAGCAAAGGGGTTATGTGAATGGAGTGGGAAAGGACACTGGAGTCATCCCACATCACTAGAAACCACTCACTATAGACCAACAGCCTTGACGTCACACGTTAAGATCACTGAAAGGGTTTTAAGAAGCAAGATTGTCAGTCATATGGAATCACAGCAGTTGCACAACTTTGGCGGGCTTCCTTGTGATTGGTTGTACCAAGGTGCCAGCATAACAAAGAGGCCCATCGTACCAAGGTGCCAGCATAACAAAGAGGCCCCCACTCATCGTACCAAGGTGCCAGCATAACAAAGAGGCCCCCACTCATCGTACCAAGGTGCCAGCATAACAAAGAGGCCCCCACTCATCGTACCAAGGTGCTAGCATAACAAAGGGGCCCCCACTCATCGTACCAAGGTGCTAACATAACAAAGAGGCCACCACTCATCGTACCAAGGTGCCAGCATAACAAAGAGGCCCCACTCATCGTACCAAGGTGCTAACATAACAAAGAGGCCCCCACTCATCGTACCAAGGTGCCAGCATAACAAAGAGGCCCCCACTCATCGTACCAAGGTGCTAACATAACGAAGAGGCCCCCACTCATCGTACCAAGGTGCCAGCATAACAAAGAGGCCCCACTCATCGTACCAAGGTGCCAGCATAACAAAGAGGCCCCCACTCATCGTACCAAGGTGCTAACATAACGAAGGGCCCCCACTCATCGTACCAAGGTGCCAGCATAACAAAGAGGCCCCCACTCATCGTACCAAGGTGCCAGCATAACAAAGAGGCCCCCACTCATCGTACCAAGGTGCTAACATAACGAAGGGGCCCCCACTCATCGTACCAAGGTGCTAATATAACGAAGAGGCCCCCACTCATCGTACCAAGGTGCCAGCATAACAAAGAGGCCCCCACTCATCGTACCAAGGTGCTAACATAACGAAGGGGCCCCCACTCATCGTACCAAGGTGCCAGCATAACAAAGAGGCCCCCACTCATCGTACCAAGGTGCTAACATAACGAAGGGACCCCCACTCATCGTACCAAGGTGCTAACATAACGAAGGGGCCCCCACTCATCGTACCAAGGTGCTAGCATAACGAAGGGGCCCCCACTCATCGTACCAAGGTGCTAGCATAACGAAGGGGCCCCCACTCATCGTACCAAGGTGCTAACATAACGAAGGGGCCTCCCACTCATCGTACCAAGGTGCTAACATAACGAAGGGCCCCCCCACTCATCGTACCAAGGTGCTAACATAACGAAGGGGCTCCCACTCATCGTACCAAGGAGCTAGCATAACGAAGGGGCCCCCACTCATCGTACCAAGGTGCTAACATAACAAAGAGGCCCCCACTCATCGTACCTTGGAGCTAGCATAACGAAGGGGCCCCCACTCATCGTACCAAGGTGCTAACATAACGAAGGGGCCCCCACTCATCGTACCTTGGAGCTAGCATAACGAAGGGGCCCCACTCATCGTACCAAGGTGCTAGCATAACGAAGGGGCCCCCACTCATCGTACCAAGGTGCTAACATAACGAAGGGGCTCCCCACTCATCGTACCAAGGTGCTAACATAACGAAGGGGCTCCCCACTCATCGTACCAAGGTGCCAGCATAACGAAGGGGCTCCCCACTCATCGTACCAAGGTGCTAACATAACAAAGAGGCCCCCACTCATCGTACCAAGGAGCTAGCATAACGAAGGGGCCCCCACTCATCGTACCAAGGTGCTAACATAACAAAGAGGCCCCACTCATCGTACCAAGGTGCTAACATAACAAAGAGGCCCCCACTCATCGTACCTTGGAGCTAGCATAACGAAGGGGCCCCCACTCATCGTACCCAGGTGCTAACATAACAAAGAGGCCCCCACTCATCGTACCTTGGAGCTAGCATAACGAAGGGGCCCCCACTCATCGTACCAAGGTGCTAGCATAACGAAGGGGCCCCCACTCAGCATACCCTCACCCTCTGGTTGACTAGCCAGGAGGGCAGCCTATGTGGGAGTGTCACATACGCCGAATAAAACGCAACATAGTCTTAGCATGACACACTTCCTCAAGTGTTGATCATCACATGATGAGACTCATCACATAATTCATGATGACTTATTCACATGTTTTATCTGACACCTGCACACCAGAGTACAAGTTACCCTTTCTGACACTCTTTCCTCCTGAGTGTAACTCAGCAGTAACACTCCTGAGTGTAACTCAACAGTAACACTCTTGAGTGTAACTCATCAGTAACACTCCTGAGTGTAACTCAACAGTAACACTCCTGAGTGTAACTCAACAGTAACACTCCTGAGTGTAACTCAACAGTAACACTCCTGAGTGTAACTCAACAGCAACAGTCCTGAGTGTAACTCAACAGTAACACTCCTGAGTGTAACTCAACAGTAACACTCCTGAGTGTAACTCAACAGTAACACTCCTGAGTGTAACTCAACAGTAACACTCCTGAGTGTAACTCAACAGTAACACTCCTGAGTGTAACTCAACAGTAACACTCCTGAGTGTAACTCAACAGTAACACTCCTGAGTGTAACTCAACAGTAACAGTCCTGAGTGTAACTCAACAGTAACACTCCTGAGTGTAACTCAACAGTAACACTCCTGAGTGTGACTCAACAGTAACACTCCTGAGTGTAACTCAACAGTAACAGTCCTGAGTGTAACTCCACAGTAACACTCCTGAGTATGACTCAAGACTAACACTCCTGAGTATGACTCAACAGTAACACTCCTGAGTGTGACTCAACAGTAACACTCCTGAGTGTAACTCAACAGTAACACTCCTGAGTATGACTCAAGACTAACACTCCTGAGTATGACTCAACAGTAACACTCCTGAGTATGACTCAAGACTAACACTCCTGAGTGTGACTCAACAGTAACACTCCTGAGTGTGACTCAACAGTAACACTCCTGAGTGTGACTCAACAGTAACACTCCTGAGTGTGACTCAACAGTAACACTCCTGAGTGTAACTCAACAGTAACACTCCTGAGTGTGACTCAACAGTAACACTCCTGAGTGTGACTCAACAGTAACAGTCCTGAGTGTAACTCAACAGTAACACTCCTGAGTGTAACTCAACAGTAACACTCCTGAGTGTAACTCAACAGTAACACTCCTGAGTGTAACTCAACAGTAACACTCCTGAGTGTAACTCAACAGTAACACTCCTGAGTATGACTCAACAGTAACACTCCTGAGTGTGACTCAACAGTAACACTCCTGAGTGTGACTCAACAGTAACACTCCTGAGTATGACTCAGTACTTTCTAATACTAGAAACTAAAAAGTACTGTTAACTATAATTTACAAATCTAATTAGTAGAGTGTGATGGTGGTAATGATAGTGGTAATGATGGTGGTGGTGATAGTGAGGGTGGTGGTAATGGTGGTGGTGACAGTGATGGTAATGGTGGTGGTGACAGTGATGGTGGTAATGTACTCACCTATTTGTGGTTGCAGAGGTTGAGTCTCGGCTCCCAGCCCTGTCTCTCTAACTTGCCGCTCGCTGGGTTCACCACCTCATCCTAGCCTCATTGGAACCTGTCATACCTATTCTTAAAACTGCGCATGGAGCCCGCCTACACTACCAGGTCATTCAGCTTCCTGACTACCCTGAGGCTGAAGAAATACTTCCCAACATCCTTATGAAATATCAAATGTTTTTAAGCTTCCAGATGTGCCCTTGTGTACCTGTTTCTTGCCTCTCGAACAATTTATCTCCACCCTAATTAGTGTTCTCAGTAAACTCACACCTCACAACAAACAATTCACGACTCACTACTCACCTCACAATTCATAAGTCCACACCTTACACCCACAATTCATAAGCCACAACGCAATAGCCACAATACACAACCCAAAAGCTCACAATACCTAAGCCACACCTCACAATACCTAAGCCACACCTCAATACCTAAGCCACACCTCACAATTCCTATGACACACCTCACAATTCCTAAGCCTCACCTCACAATACCTAAGCCGCACCTCACAATACCTAAGCCACACCTCACAATACCTAAGCCACACGTCACAATTCCTAAGTCACACCTCACAATTCCTAAGCCACACCTCACAATTCCTAAGCCACACCTCACAATTCCTAAGCCACACCTCACAATACTTAAGCCACACCTCACAATACTTAAGCCACACCTCACAATTCCTAAGTCGCACCTCACAATTCCTAAGCCTCACCTGACAATACCTAAGCCGCCCCTCACAATACCTAAGCCGCACCTCACAATTCCTAAGTCACACCTCACAATTCCTGAGTCACACCTCATAATTCCTAAGTCACACCTCATAATTCCTAAGTCACACCTCACAATACCTAAGCCACACCTCACAGTTCCTAAGCCACACCTCACAATTCCTAAGCCACACCTCACAATACCTAAGCCACACCTCACAATACCTAAGCCACAAGCCACAATACCTAAGCCACACCTCACAATTCCTAAGTCACACCTCACAATACCTAAGCCACACCTCAATACCTAAGCCACACCTCACAATTCCTAAGTCACACCTCACAATTCCTAAGCCACACCTCACAATTCCTAATCCACACCTCACAATATCTAAGCCACCCCTCACAATACCTAAGCCACACCTCACAATACCTAAGCCACCCCTCACAATACCCAAGCCACACCTCACAATTCCTAAGCCACACCTCACAATACCTAAGCCACCCCTCACAATACCCAAGCCACACCTCACAATTCCTAAGCCACACCTCACAATTCCTAAGCCACAAGCCACAATGGGTTCATTAAGGCATCCCGGACACCAGCCAGGTGGTAATATCATCGTTGGTAGCTAACGACCCTCAAATGACAAATTATCACTCGCTCGTTAGGTGACCACCTGTGTGCCAACCACCAATCACCAGCTGGGGGACGGGGGAAGGAAGGAGGTCGTAATGCATTGTAAGGGAGGGAGGGGAAAGAAGGGAGGAAGAGAGGAAGCGAAAGACGAAGGGAAAGGAGGGGAGGGAGAGAGAGAGAGAGAGAGAGAGAGAGAGAGAGAGAGAGAGAGAGAGAGAGAGAGACAGACAGACAGAGACAGACAGACAGACAGACAGACAGAGACAGACAGACAGACAGACAGAAAGGGAGATCTGCGGAGATTTTTATAATGCAAGGTGGTACTGATTGTGGTATCGGTGCTGGTAGTAGTGATTGTGGTTGTGGTTGTATTGGTGGTGGAGGCATCTCTAAGAAATGACTCCCCTCATGCATGGTGTTGAAAAGTCTTGGTCCCTTTACACTTATTGAATTATATCTTAGTAAACGCTCTGAACCCCTGGTTTTCACTGTAGGTATTCTGCTCCGTCTGCCGAGCCTCTTGGTTTCGTAAGTAGTGATTTCAGTGTGCAGATGTGGGACCAATCCCTCAAGAATTTTCCAGGTGTAAATTATGATATAAATTTCTCACCCAGGTTCTGAGTACAGTTTCAGGGATTTAAAACCCTCCCAGTATTACAACCTCAGGTTCAATGGCCTGTTATAATGAGTGCAAAAGGGAGCTTGGAGCAAAGAAACACAGTAGAAAATGCTTTGAATTGTATTTCCTTCACAAGCAATTATATATATATATATATATATATATATATATATATATATATATATATATATATGAATTTTGTATTTTCCTTCATCAAGTATATTATAAGGCTTTGTACAAGTATGTACACGCCACGGTAGTCAAGGCAAAACAGCAGCCAATAGACAGAGACGACCGTATAACAACCAGCTCAATGCAGGAATGACAATGACAAATTTGCGAGTGGTATCCACATCACCTTTCCCATTGCCAGACCCGCATTATGATTGGCTGAACTAAGTCGTTGATTTGGTGATGGGGCCCCATCAGCAAACCCTTAACGATATACCTTACCTTTCATATACCTTTGAAGAGTTTCGAGAGTTTATCTACTCTCTGAGCCCGGCCATGGGCCAGGCTCGTCTGGTGCTTGCCTGGTCAACCAGGCTGTTGCTGCTGGAGGCCCGCTGCCCCACATATCCATCACAGCCTGGTTGATCTGGCACCTGGTGAAGATACTTGTCCAGTTTCCTCTTGAAGGCTTCTTCTACACTGGTTCCAGCCGTGGTTCGCTGGTTGGAGGGGAGCCTATGTGGGTGTGTTTAACATACTCCGAATAAAGGGTACGTACTCTTTGCATGCAACACCCAGTAATTTAGGTGCTTGACTAAGTTTATATGAAGGGTGAAGGTACTATGTACACTTCCACGTCTGCAATTTCGCCTGCCTTAAAATGGGCTGTTAAATATAGAAGAATATTCCAGCCTGGTGAGAGAAGTGTCTTGAAGAGTATCATCACTGCCTTGGTATCTCTTGTTTTGAAGGTTCTAGTTATTCAGCCTAGCATTTTCCTTAGAGATGTGATGGCAGCGTCGTCATAAATGTGAGATCTGACACTGTGGAGAAATTTTTCTCCAAGGAGGCGACGAACCCCCTTCTCGAGGGAGCTAAGACCCCTCTCTCTACTTTCCCATACTGGAGAGCAGGAGTATGAGAGGTGTTATATCCTATTCTTTTCTGCAGACATTGTCACTCCTGAGTCTCTCACATTAGACTTCCGCTCTATTTAAGTTTTTGTACTCCATTCCAATTTTTATTTCCCATTTTTTGTTCTCATCCAACACCATACTGTTGTCAGTGGCCCACTGGAAGACTCTGTTTATACCAGCTTGGAGGTTCGCTGTGTCATCAGTGGATGCTACTCTCGTAAAAATTCTAGTGTTATCTGCAAAGGATGGTTCAGTAATATGGTTTATGCCTTAGTCTACACTAGTTATCACTGTGAAAAAAGACCACTGGGAACACAACTTTTCATTGTTGCAATAATAATGAAATTCTCGCCCACTAAGAGCTTTGTCAGTCCTATACAAAGTTCACTTACAGCGAGGTTTAAATGGCGTAAAGATGTCAGGTGAAGTGGTGAGGTCAAGTCAAGTGAAGAGGTCAGGTCAAGTGGAAAGGTTAGGTTAGGTAAGGTTCGTCAGGAAACAGAACAAGTGTTTCCTGACGCGGACCTTAGTCATATGATGACCCACAGCTGGAGCTTTCGATCATCTAACCGAGGCCTTCCACTGGCTTACCCCCTTTACCCCTTTAAAAATTATGGTTATGACTATAACCATTAGGATTCATATCATAACGTTATTAAGTCTAGGTAATGTGTAGTGCACAGGCGAGTGCACATTCTCATCTGACCTCAGTAATATTTCCTTGAGGTAGAAATATCTTGGCGAGCACACCAGAGATGCTGCATCTCCCTGAGATGCTGCATCTCCCTGAGATGCTGCATCTCCCTGAGATGCTGCATCTCCCAGAGATGCTGCATCTCCCAGAGATGCTGCATCTCCCTGAGATGCTGCATCTCCCTGAGATGCTGCATCTCCCTGAGATGCTGCATCTCCCTGAGATGCTGCATCTCCCAGAGATGCTGCATCTCCTGAGATGCTGCATCTCCTGAGATGCTGCACTGAATATCTCCCGAGATGCTGCATCTCCCGAGATGCTGCATCTCCCTGAGATGCTGTGACATCTCCCAGAGATGCTGCATCTCCCTGAGATGCTGCATCTCCCTGAGATGTGAACGATTGCGTTAATTTATCAACATAAGCTTGAATTTGACATGACATTTTTTTATAGCCCTATGGTTACTTCTGAACACTGCCGCCGTAGGCCAAGCTATCGTACCTTCCCCTTCCTTGGATCAAACCCGATTACCTCCCATTCCCCAGGCGATGTATGAAGAAAACTCAGTCTTGGGTTGAAGGTTTTGTGTGTGTGTGTGTGTGTGTGTGTGTGTGTGTGTGTGTGTGTGTGTGTGTGTGTGTGTTCAGACGTTCAGTTGCTAATGTCAGTGTGGTGCAACATGCATGATTTCTCTCTTCACGTTCTCTGCACGTTCAGTATCTCCCTCCCTACCTCTGCTCCCTCCCTCTCTACTTATGTTCCCTTCCTACCTACCTCTGCTCCCTCCCTCTCTACCTATGTTCCCTCCCTACCTACCTCTGCTCCCTCCCTCTCTACCTATGTTCCCTTCCTACCTACCTCTGCTCCCTCCCTCTCTACCTATGTTCCCTCCCTACCTACCTCTGTTCCTCCCTCTCTACCTATGTTCCCTTCCTACCTACCTCTGCTCCCTCCCTCTCTACCTATGTTCCCTCCCTACCTACCTCTGCTCCCTCCCTCTCTACCTATGTTCCCTCCCTACCTACCTCTGCTCCCTCCTCTCTACCTATGTTCCCTTCCTACCTACCTCTGCTCCCTCCTCTCTACCTATGTTCCTTCCTACCTACCTCTGCTCCCTCCCTCTCTACCTATGTTCCCTCCCTACCTACCTCTGCTCCCTCCCTCTCTACCTATGTTCCCTCCCTACCTACCTCTGCTCCCTCCCTCTCTACCTATGTTCCCTCCCTACCTACCTCTGCTCCCTCCTCTCTACCTATGTTCCCTCCCTACCTACCTCTGCTCCCTCCCTCTCTACCTATGTTCCCTCCCTACCTACCTCTGCTCCCTCCCTCTCTACCTATGTTCCCTTCCTACCTACCTCTGCTCCCTCCCTCTCTACCTATGTTCCCTTCCTACCTACCTCTGCTCCCTCCCTCTCTACCTATGTTCCCTCCCTACCTACCTCTGCTCCCTCCCTCTCTACCTATGTTCCCTCCCTACCTACCTCTGCTCCCTCCCCTCTACCTATGTTCCCTCCCTACCTACCTCTGCTCCCTCCCTCTCCTATGTTCCCTCCTACCTACCTCTGCTCCTCCTCTCACCTTGTTCCCTCCTCCTCCTCTGCTCCCTCCTCTCTCCATTTCCCTTCCTACCTCCTCTGCTCTCCTCCCCTCTACCTATGTCCCTCCCTACCTCCTCTCCTCCCCCTCCTGTTCCTCCCTCCTACCTCTGCTCCCTCCCTCTCCCCATAGTTCCTTCCTACCTACCTCTGCTCCCTCCTCTCTACCTATGTTCCCTTCCTCCTACCTCTGCTCCCTCCCTCTCTACCATGTCCCTCCCTACCACCTCTGCTCCCTCCTCTCTACCTATGTTCCTCCCTACCTACCTCTGCCCCCCTCTACCTATGTCCCTCCCTACCTACTCTGCCCCTCTTCTCCCTAGGTGTCCTTCCTACCTACATTTCCTTAGCATCTCCCGCCTACCTTTCCTCCTCTAAGCTTTCTTCATCCCTCCCCTCACTTTCTCTCTCCACCAACCTTACCTAACTTCCCTCCCACCTCCTCTCGTCCCCCTGGCCTTCTCCCTTCCTCCCTCCCTTCTTCCCGCAGGGAGAACATTAGAGCTTCATCATGCGAGGGCGTCATTAAGGGCGTGAGGTGTGGTCATTACCACCTCAGCTAATGAGGGAGGTCATGATCGTGGCAATGATCAGCTGTCTGGCCTCTCTCCCTCTCCCCCTCACACACACACACGCGCACACACATACGCACACACACACGCACACACACACGCACACACACATACACATACACACGCACACACACATACACACACACACACACCAACAACCACACTACACACAAAAACAATTATATCAGACCAGGTGTCTATCGACAAGTACCTTTGACAACTAGTAACTACTACTACTACTACTACTACACACTTCATTAAAAATGATAGCTGGAAGACAGATACTACAGAGTTTATAGCTGCAACACCTGGCAACACAACACTATGAAGATTGCTCTCACCTTACTGAGTTCAACTCTCAGCCTTCTATAACCTCTGATACAAGCTGTCAGCCTTCTATAACCTCTGATACCAGCTGTCAGCTTTCTATAACCTTTGATACCAGCTGTCATTGTTCTATAACCTCTGATACCAGCTGTCATTGTTCTATAACCTCTGATACCAGCTGTCAGCCTTCTATAATCTCTGATACCAGCTGTCGTTGTTCTATAACCTCTGATACCAGCTGTCAGCCTTCTATAACATCCCCATTTTACCCCCTATTCTAATAGGGTATCCAATTTTGCTAAACAAATATGAATCCCCCGAGTTAGGATCCGCGAAAACACAACATATTCCAGGAGCTGTGACTCGACCCCTGCAACCACAAATAGGTGAGTACTAAAATGCCCAGGATTGTCAACACATAAACTGAGTCTGGATGTTGTTGTTCTGCATCATAAGTAATGTTGAAGAACATTGAACATCATAACACTATGCATTTGCATTACATCGGTAACCCAATAACTAGTAAGTTGACATTATCCTAACAATTCGATGACGAGATGTTCAGTCACCCTCGGTGAACACAGCAAGAACATAACTTATAAGCTGAACAATTACTATAACAATACCCAGAATATAATTAACATCCTCCTCATCGTTCACAACAGAAATTTATTAAAACTTATTTTCATTGTGGAAATAAGAAGTGTATAAGAAAATAAGAAGCGTATAAGAAAATAAGAATATGCATAATCAAGACATTTCTTGAAGACATTTCGCCACTGGCGACTTTATTAAATCCCGATTGATAAAGACACTAGTGGTGAAACGTCGCCTTCGATGTCTTGAAAGCTCATGTCTCTCTCTCATTCCCAGTCTTCAGGAACAAACATGTTTGGACTTACAAATTAAGATGTTTCCTCTGTGTCTCAAAGATCATTCCTTCCCACGCTTATTCAAGGCTATTTAGTTACCTTTTTTTTTTTTAAATACAAGAACAAACGTAAATTTGACTCACGTAATCGTTATAACACGATTGTAAACAAACCACGGAACGGGTGGGGGTTAGAACCCATGGCGGGTGAGTCGTAAAACTCCAGGCCAGTGCGTCAACCACTGGACCACCTGGCTACAATGAGATTCACCCAACTAGGTATATTTATACACCATAGGGAGGTTAGCATGAGCCATCACTGTGACCACAAATACCGATGTCATTTGTCAGATTACTACTCTCTTATGAATTGAATCCAGCTTCCCAGTTCTGACCTGCACGCCATTCTTATCTGTTTTCTTGCCCCGAGTCTTTGCCCCCCAGCGTCACGACCAGCAACGTGCAAGTGCAGAACTCAAGGCTACTACCGCTGCGGGCGGAGACCTTAACATGCAGGCGCAACACGGCCCACGATCCACCTATCAACAGGTGGTCCAAGGTAGCTAGGGGAAGGGGGAAGGTGTAACGTAAATTTGCTCAGGTGTAGGGAGAGTGACGGTAAGTGCTTGTCTCTCTCCCTCCCTGCTAGAACCATTACGTTAAGTCTGGCTGCTAAATACCGGTTGCGTAGCGATGGTCGTGATAATTTACAGGGGTTTCTCGGGACATTCAAAGGACTCGACCCCTTGCAAGCACATATAAGTGAGTACATACATACATACATACATACACACACACACTACAGCCATAATAAACACCACACAAACTACAATAAACACCAAACCCACTACTGTAAACACCACACCACTATAATAAACAAAACACACACTACAACACACCCCACACCACTATAATAAACAAAACACACATAAGAACATAAGAAGAAAGAAGGAACACTGCAGCAGGCCTACTGGCCCATGCGAGGCAGGTCCAAGTCTCCCACCGGCTTAAGCCAATGCCCCGACCCAGCCAGGTCAGGTTACATTCACTTAAGGAAGGAGCACAGCATCTGACCTAGTAGCACAAGCTAGTCAGGACCAACTCACACCCACCCGCACCCACTACAACACACCCCACACACACCACAAACACCACAATAAACACCCCACACTACCACAATAAACACACCACAATAAACACCACCACCACTCAGCCACAACTTTCACTAGATGTAGATGAATGGTTCAGAGAACCGACAAGTTGTTAAATTAGACACATATGCAACACTTGGGTATCTTTATTGAGGAAACGTTTCGCCACACAGTGGCTTCATCAGTCCAATACAAAGAATAAAGTAGTAATAAAAGGAGGAGTTTGAGGTAATCAGTCCCTCGGCCTGGAGTCGATGTGTTCAGTCCATCAATAAGAACATAAGAACATAAGAATGGAGGAACACTGCAGAAGGCCTACTGGCCCATACAAGGCAGGTCCTTATCAAAACCACCACTACCTAAAATTTATTCCCGTACTCACGACACAAATCAAACCCAACCCTCCCACTCATATTTGTCCAATCTCTTTTAAAGCCACCCAAGGTCCTAGCCTCTATCACAGTACTCGGAAGATTGTTCCACGCATCTACAACTCTGTTCGAAAACCAGTACTTGCCTATGTCCTTTCTAAATCTAAATTTATCCAATTTAAATCCGTTATTTCTCGTTCTTACTTGGTTCGATATCCTCAGTATTTTATTAATATCTCCTTTGTTTATGCCCATCATCCACTTGTACACCTCGATGATATCTCCTCATTCTACGTCTCTCCAGAGAGTGGAGATTCAACGCTCTAAGTCTATCTTCATACGGGAGATTTCTTATACTGTAAATCATTTTAGTCATTCTTCTTTGTATGTTCTCTAATGAATCTATATCCATCCTGTAGTAAGGAGACCAAAACTGAGCTGCATAATCCAAATGAGGTCTCACTAGTGATGTATAGAGCTGTAAAATAACTTTTGGACTTCTGTTGCTTATACTTCTTGAAATAAATCCTAGTAATCTGTTAGCCTTATTGCGCACATTAGGCACTGTTGTCTTGGCTTTAGATTTCTGCTTACCATGACTCCCAAGTCTTTTCACATTCTGTATGATCAAGCTCAACTTCACCTAGTTTATAAATTGAGGGATATTTTCATTACCAACGACAAGCACCTTACACTTGTCCACATTGAACTTCATCTGCCACTTTTCAGACCAAGACATTAATTTATCCAAATCCTCCTGGAGTTCACTGTTATCCTCCTCAGAATGAATTATACGGCCTATTTTTGTATCATCAGCAAATTTACTCATGTCACTTGCAATTCCTTCATCAAGGTCATTAATGTAAATTATGAACAACAATGGGCCCAAAACTGATCCTTGTGGAACGCCACTAGTGACAAATCCCCATTCAGATTTGACCCCATTAATGGAAACTCTCTGCTTTCTATTGGTAAGCCATGCCTCTATCCATGCTAGAACTTTACCTCCTATACCATGAGCTGCCACCTTTCTTAAGAGTCTCTTGTGAGGTACTCTATCGAAGGCCTTACTGAAATCCAAGTAAACTATATCATATTCTTTATCACTGTCTACTGCCTCAAATGTTTTATTGAAAACGTCAGTAAATTTGTCAGGCAGGAACGACCTCTCGTAAACCCATGCTGAGATTCATTAATCAAATTATGTTCTTCAAGGTGACTTCTGATAATATCAGCTATAATTGATTCTAATAATTTGCCTACTATAGACGTGAGGCTTATTGGACGGTAATTTGATGGAATGGACTTATCCCCTGATTTGAATATAGGAACTACATTAGCTATCTTCCACATCTCTGGCACAACACCAGTTAGGATGGACGTATTAAACACATTCGTTAATGGCTGACTAAGATTGATGGACTGAACCCAAGTGTTGCATATGTGTCTAATTTAACAACTTTCACTAGACACTAACCCACATAGTAACCAACACACACCACAATAAACACACCACAATAAACACACCACAATAAACACCACCACCACTCAGCCACAACTTTCACTAGACACTAACCCACATAGTAACCAACACACACCACAATAAACACCCCACACTACCACAATAAACACACCACAATAAACACCACCACCACTCAGCCACAACTTTCACTAGACACTAACCCACATAGTAACCAACACACACCAACACTACGTTCCTCACCAACACAAACTGGATCAAAGAAACAAGTGACTCAGCAAATGCAGTCTAGCAGCCAGTGATACTTTATCACATTTACGGAGAATCGAATCAACGCTTTTAAATCATTTATTCAAACCAGTTGGAGATCACAGTGTATTAACCACGCCTTGATGCCTATGTGGGCCAGTGCGCCGCTAGTACCAACAGCCTGGTTGAACAGGACGGGCATCGAGATTAAAAAATCCCTCGAAACAGGTGACAAGTACGTCTGGAAAACTCACCACTCTGTTTTTGATGTATTTTTTTTCAGTCACAGCTGTGCAAAACTCCTCTATGCACAGCTTTAAAAGACACTTTATTGTATGTTAACCACGTTGAGCGCCTCACACACTTATAAATCTAAGTTTAACGAGCTGGTGATGAGAGAGAGAGAGAGAGAGAGAGAGAGGCAGACAGACAGACAGAGAGAGAGAGAGAGGCAGACAGACAGACAGAGAGAGAGAGAGAGGAGAGAGACAGACAGACAGACAGACAGATTCGCTTCCTAAAAAAAGTGTCTTCTTGTCTATGAGTCGCCAGGCTGTGGTAACTCACCCTAACTTCACACACATTATCTCTATCTCTATACATATTATCTTCACATAATTATCTCTACCTCTACACATATCTTCACAGTCTCTAAACACATGTTATCAAACTAACATGTGCTTATATATCAAGTGTAATGTTTTGGGTTGTGGGACGTGCACCGTGTGCTACAATAGTTGTGGGGACGTGCACCGTGTGCTACATCAATTGTGAGGTCGTGCACCATGTGCTACATCAATTGTGAGGTCGTGCACCGTGTGCTACATCAGCTGTGAGGTCATGCACCATGTGCTACAATAGTTGTGGGACGTGCACCATGTGCTACAATAGTTGTGGGACGTGCACCATGTGCTACAATAGTTGTGGGACGTGCACCATGTGCTACAATAGTTGTGGGACGTGCACCATGTGCTACAATAGTTGTGGGACGTTCACCATGTGCTACAATAGTTGTGGGAACGTGCACCATGTGCTACATCAATTGTGGGGATGTGCACCGTGTGCTACATCAATTGTGGGGATGTGCACCGTGTGCTACATCAGTTGTGGGGACGTGCACTGTGCTATATCAATTGTAAGGTCGTGAACCGTGTGCTACATCAGCTGTGAGGTCGTGCACCGTGTGCAACATCAGCTGTGAGGTCGTGCACCGTGTGCAACATCAGCTGTGAGGTCATGCACCGTGTGCTACATCAGCTGTGAGGTCGTGCATCGTGTGCTAATTCAGCTGTGAGGTCGTGCACCGTGTGCTACATCAGCTGTGAGGTCGTGCACCGTGTGCTACATCAGCTGTGAGGTCGTGCACCGTGTGCTACATCAGCTGTGAGGTCATGCACCGTGTGCTACATCAGCTGTGAGGTCGTGCACCGTGTGCTACATCAGCTGTGAGGTCGTGCACCGTGTGCGACATCAGCTGTGAGGTCGTGCACAGTGTGCTACACCAGCTGTGATGTCATGCACCGTGTGCTACACCAGCTGTGAGGTCATGCACCGTGTGCTACATCAGCTGTGAGGTCATGCACCGTGTGCTACATCAGCTGTGAGGTCGTGCACCGTGTGCTACATCAGCTGTGAGGTCGTGCACCATGTGCGACATCAGCTGTGAGGTCGTGCACCGTGTGCTACACCAGCTGTGAGGTCGTGCACCGTGTGCTACATCAGCTGTGAGGTCATGCACCGTGTGCTACACCAGCTGTGAGGTCGTGCACCGTGTGCTACATCAGCTGTGAGGTCGTGCACCGTGTGCTACATCAGCTGTGAGGTCATGCACCGTGTGCTACATCAGCTGTGAGGTCGTGCACCGTGTGCTACATCAGCTGTGAGGTCATGCACCGTGTGCGACATCAGCTGTGAGGTCATGCACCGTGTGCTAATTCAGCTGTGAGGTCGTGCACCGTGTGCAACATCAGCTGTGAGGTCATGCACCGTGTGCTACATCAGCTGTGAGGTCGTGCACCGTGTGCTACATCAGCTGTGAGGTCATGCACCGTGTGCTACACCAGCTGTGAGGTCGTGCACCGTGTGCGACATCAGCTGTGAGGTCGTGCACCGTGTGCTACACCAGCTGTGAGGTCGTGCACCGTGTGCTACATCAGCTGTGAGGTCATGCACCGTGTGCGACATCAGCTGTGAGGTCGTGCACCGTGTGCTACATCAGCTGTGAGGTCATGCACCGTGTGCGACATCAGCTGTGAGGTCGTGCACCGTGTGCTACATCAGCTGTGAGGTCGTGCACCGTGTGCGACATCAGCTGTGAGGTCATGCACCGTGTGCTAATTCAGCTGTGAGGTCGTGCACCGTGTGCAACATCAGCTGTGAGGTCATGCACCGTGTGCTACATCAGCTGTGAGGTCGTGCACCGTGTGCTACATCAGCTGTGAGGTCGTGCACCGTGTGCTACATCAGCTGTGAGGTCGTGCACCGTGTGCTACATCAGCTGTGAGGTCGTGCACCGTGTGCTACATCAGCTGTGAGGTCGTGCACCGTATGCTACATCAGCTGTGAGGTCGTGCACCGTGTGCGACATAAATTGTACATCAATCCACTGGTATTAATTTAGTCTCCCCATGCTAAACTACCATTAGTTAACTAATTAAAAGAGGATCATTGCTACCATAAACTAACTGCTGAAAATGACCTGTAAAGAACAATTATCTGAAATTTGTATAATGAGAGCGATGAATCTTAAAATCACTGAAATTCATGGGTTTGGGGAGAGGACTCATTGTAAGATCTCCCCAATAAATTCAAACATTTTGGGAAAAACTGGGGAAGGTAAATCAAGTTGAGAGGTATCTAGTGGGAATCAGATGGTCAAATACCTGATTACCCTTAGTCGCTTACAGGGGGATCAGAGAGAGGCCTCCTGACTACACTACACAACTCAAAACTGCAATACAGAACACTGCACTAAGCTACACAACACTGTACTACACTACACAATACTGCACTATACAACTCAACACAGCACTGCACTTCACTAACGCTTGAAGTTCCTAAACCTGTACTCCCTGGAACGCAGGCGGGAGAGATACATTATTTTAAGTAAAAGGACACAAATGCAGCTAATGTGACATTTTATTGTGACATTTTATTGTTTCGCTCACCAGGAGCTTTGTCAAGCTAAATTATTATATACACTTGGAAAATCCTAGAGGGATTATACCTGGAGTATACCTGGAGAGAGTTCCAGGGGTCAACGCCCCTGCGGCCCGGTCTGTGACCAGGCCTCATTAGTACCAAACTTTGTCAAGATACATTATTATATACACTTGGAAAATCCTAGAGGGATTAATACCAAACTTGCACACGAGAGTCACTCCCTACGAAAGCAAAAGACTCAGCAGACGATGTAACATCCCCCCAATGAAAAGCAGGGGTGCCACTAGCACGTTGAGAGACAACACAATAAGTGTCAGGGGCCCAAGACTGTTCAACTGCCTTCCAGCATACATAAGGGGGATTACCAATAGACCCCTGGCTGTCTTCAAGCAGGCACTGGACAGGCACCTAAAGTCGATACCTGACCAGCCAGGCTGTGGTTCGTACGTTGGACTGCGTGTGGCCAGCAGTAACAGCCTGGTTGATCAGGCTCTGATCCAACATGAGGCCTGGTCACAGACCGGGCCGCTGGGGCGTTGACCCCTGGAACTCTCTCCAGGTAAACACTACATTTCACTATGGAAGACTGCACTACACCCCACTACACTACAGTACACAACACTGCACTACACCCCACTACACTACAGTACACAGCACTGCACTACACTACATAACACTGCACTACACTACATAACACTGCACTACACTACACTTCACACGAGAACACAGCACTACTCTACTCAACACAACACTACACTACACAAAACAACACAGCACTACACAACACTGCACTACATTACACTAAACAACACTACACTATACAGCACTACACTACACAACACTGCACTACACTACACACCACAACACTGTACTACATCACACTTCCCAACACAGCACAACAAAGCAGTACACTACACAACACAGCACAACTCTGCACTTCACTTCCCAACACAGCACAACAAAGCAGTACACTACACAACACAGCACAACTCTGTACTACACTACACAACACAGCACTAAACTACTCAACACAACACTGAACTACACAACACAGCACTACATTACAAAATGCAACACTGCATTTCACAACACAACACTACACAGTACTACACTAAACAACACAGCACTACACTACAAAACACAGCACTACACTACACAACACAGCACTACATTACAGAACACAACACTGCACTACACTTCACTACACAACACTGCACTTCACTACACGACACAGCACTACACAACACTGCTCAACACAGCACTACACTACATAACACTGCACTACACTATAAATTAGACACACATGCAACACTTGGGTATCTTTATTGAGGAAATGTTTCGCCACGCAGTGGCTTCATCAGTCCAATACAAAGCAGAAAGGTGTAAGGAGAGGAGGAGTTTGAGGTAATGAGTCCCTCGGCCGGGAGTCGATGTGTTCAGTCCATCAATCTTGTAGAATATACAGCACAGGGCTGTAGAAGTGGCTTAATACTGAGTCAGGTGAGCGAGCAGGAGAGCGGGGTCATAGTGGTACCATCCACTAGTCGAAGTAGGTCTTCGTCCAAAGGTTGGACAAGTGCTGAAGAATTCGACTAGTGGATGGTACCACTATGACCCCGCCTCCTCCTGCTTCGCATCACCTGACTACAGTATATAAGCCACTTCTACGGCCCTGTGCTGTATATTCTACAAGATTGATGGACTGAACACATCGACTCCAGGCCGAGGGACTGATTACTTCAAACTCCTCTCCTTACACCTTTCTGCTTTGTATTGGACTGATGAAGCCACTATGTGGCGAAACGTTTCCTCAATAAAGATACCCAAGTGTTGCATATGTGTCTAATTTATAACTTGTCGGTTCTCTGAACCATTCATCTTCACTGCACTAAACTACACAACACTGCACTACACTACACAACATATCACTGCACTGCAGTACACAACATAACACTACACTACACAACACTTCACTTCATTACACAACACAGCACTACACTACGAAACACAGTACTACACTACACAACACTGCACTTCACTACACAACACAGCACTACACTTCACAACACTGCACTACACTACTCAACAGTACATTACACAACACAGCACAGAGTGTTGGTGTCCGCACCTGCAGTGAGGGCTACTGTGTGTTAAGCTAGGTAAGATTTGTCAGGAAACAGGACAAGTGTTTCATAACGCGGGTTTTAATAATATGATGACCCCGCAGCTGGAGCTTTTGGTAATGAGTGAGGTTTCCTGAGATACTGCACCAGTTGTCCAGGATTCCTTGAGTCTTAAGGCTTGAGATTTCAATATGTGGTAGTGTTACTAAGTGGCTTACTGCTGCAACCCCTCGGCCCTATCCCAGGCTTCAACTGTGAGGGGACGTGGTTGATGTGTAGTGGTGGTAGCGGTAGTTGTGGTGGCAATGGAGCAATACGAAGTGGTGTCGTGAAGCTGTCCCTATGTACATGTACATAAGAATGGAGGAACACTGCAGAAGGCCTGCTGGCCCATACAAGGTAGGTCTTTATCAAAACCACCACTACCCAAAGCTACCCAAGAATTTACTCCCGTACCTACGACACCAATCAAACTCAGCCCCTCCCACTCATACCTTTGTCCAATCTCTTTTTAAAGGTACCCAAGGTCCTAGCCTCTATCACCCTACTCGGAAGATTGTTCCACACATCTACAACTCTGTTCGAAAACCAGTATTTACCAATGTCCTTTCTAAATCTAAATTTATCCAACTTAAATCCGTTATTTCTGGTCCTTACCTGGTTCGACATCCTCAGAACTTTATTAATATCACCTTTGTTTATGCCCATCATCCACTTATACACTTCGATGATATCTTCCCTCATTCTACGTCTCTCCAGAGAGTGAAGAGTAAAGGCTCTATCTTCATACGGGAGGTTTCTTATAGAGTAAATCATTGAAGTCACTCTTCTCTGTATGTTCTCCAATGAATCTATATCCATCCTGTAGTAAGGAGACCAAAACTGAGCGGCATAATCCAAATGAGGCCTCACTAGTGATGTATAGAGCTGTAAAATAACTTTTGGACTTCTGTTGCTTATACTTCTTGAAATAAACCCTAGTAATCTGTTAGCCTTATTGCGCACACTTAGGCACTGTTGTCTTGGCTTTAGATTTCTGCTCAGCATGACTCCCAAGTCTTTTTCACAATCTGTATGATCAAGCTCTACTTCACCTAGTTTATAAATTCGAGGGATATTTTCATTACCAAGGACTAGTACCTTACACTTATCCACATTGAACTTCATCTGCCATTTTTCAGACCAAGACATTAATTTGTCCAAATCTTTCTGGAGTTCATTGGTATCCTCCTCAGAATGAATCATACGGCCTATTTTTGTATCATCAGCAAATTTGCTCATGTCACTTGCAATTCTTTCACCAAGGTCATTAATGTAAATTATGAACAACAGAGGGCCTAAAACTGATCCTTGTGGAACGCCACTAGTGACTAATCCCCATTCAGATTTGACCCTATTAATGGAAACTCTGCTTTCTGTTGGTAAGCCATGCCTCTATCCATGCTAGAACTTTACCTCCTATACCATGAGCTGCCACTTTTCTTAATAGTCTCTTGTGAGGTACTCTATCGAAGGCTTTATTGAAATCCAAATAAACAATATCATATTCTTTATCACTGTCTACTGCCTCAAATGTTCTGTTGAAGAACGTCAGTAAATTTGTCAGGCAGGAACGACCTCTCGTGAACCCATGCTGAGATTCATTAATCAAATTATGCTCTTCAATGTGACTTCTAATGATGTCAGCTATAATTGATTCTAATAATTTGCCTACAATAGACGTCAGGCTTATTGGACGGTAATTTGAAGGAATGGACTTATCCCCTGATTTGAATATAGGAACCACATTAACCATCTTCCACATCTCTGGCACAACACCAGTTAGGATGGACGCATGAAAGGTGTACGCTTAGACACGAAGCATGTTTGTAGGTTTTTGTGTGCTAGAATACAGGTGTGAATGGGCGCTTGTTTATAGTCTTGGTGGTGGTGTTAAACACACTCGTTAATGGCTGACTAAGTTCCATCTTGCATTCTATAAGTACCCTGGAAAACAACTCGTCGGGTCCCGGGGACTTATTTTGCTTCAGTTTGTCTATCTGTTTGATAACCATGTCCCTCGTGACAGTAATATCAGTTAATTTGATCTACAGCTGTAGATCGAGGAGGCTGTGTGTGGTGGAGAACAGCAAAGGGACCTCAACTATTATTGAGGAAGGTAATCGTTCCTCACTTACAATATTCGTCAGAAGGCAGGACAAGTAGATGAAAGATGGCCAGAGAGAGAGAGAGAGAGAAACAGACAGAGAAAGAAAGAGAAACAGACAGAGAGAGACAGACAGACACAGAGACTGTTTACTATTACTCTTTGTGTTATATTTGTTAGGAAGTAAACCTATATAAACTTATATACTAGAGAGAAGACGGACCAAGATTTGTATACGAGAGGACACACACAGATGTACTTAGCCCTGGATGACCCAATAGATTAAGAAGTGAATCACGAGAGGATTTTAATAGATTAAGTAACAAAGTGCAACTTTCACTCGTATAATCCTATATTCTTAATGCCTCATGTGTAACAAACATTGAAACGTTGAACAAGAATGTTATAAAATACCGACAAAATGAAAACTGGAAATATAAACACATAAGCAGTATGTGATCCTTTATTGACAACGTTTCGCCCACACAGTGGGCTTTATCAAGTCACAAACAGATCTCATTATACTGCTTATGTGTTTATATTTCCATTGTGTCGGTATTTTATGCCATTTATTTCCAAGATGAAAACTGAGACACATGTGCAACATCTGGGTATCTTTATTGTAGACGTTTCGCCCTCCAGTGGCTTTATCAATACAGATTCTAGGACATAATTTGAAGACAGCAGAACTTAATCTTTTGTATATAGTTCTACTGTCTCCAAATTATGTCCTAGAATTTGTATTGATAAAGCCACTGGAGGGCGAAACGTCTACATTAAAGATATCCAGATGTTGCACATGTCTCAGTTTTCATCAAATATTGAAATAAATCAAAACATGAGCTATATTGCTTCCTTCTCAGTAATCATGTCTTAGTAGACAATTACGAGTATTTAACAATTGCCTAGACTTCCATTATCTCCCTTCATACGTAATTCCTTATTTACACCAGTATAATTTCCACGATACAGAATATTAGGAATAAGTAGAATTAGAGGGATTAAGAAATGCTCTACCAGCCGGTGAAAAAATAAACCCAGCCGGGTGTGTCAAATGTGTAATTAAAATCAATGGTGCAACATGAGGTGTTGACGGCGAATAAGACACATGTGCAACACCTGCACGTCTATACTTAGAGACGTTTCTTTGTATTAGATAGATAAAAAGGTCGCTGGTGGACGAAACGTCTTTCAACAGGTGTTACACACGTCTTACTCATCAAGGCGAGGACACACACACACACACACACACACACACACACACACACACACACACACACACACACACACACACACACATACAACATATACACACAGACCAAAAGAAGACATGTTTGGCAAGGGCCAACACTGGCACTGTGTTGGCCAAGATGGTTATAAGGGCCAGTGATGCCACCATGCCTGTCACTAGTCTTGCCCACCCCAGTCTTGCCCACACCACTGTCTTGCCCTCACCACTGTCTTGCCCACCCCACTGTATTGCCCACACCACTGTCTTGCCCATTCCACTGTCTTGCCCACACTTTCTTGCCCACCCCACTGTCTTGCCCATCCCACTGTCTTGCCCATCCCAGTCTTGCCCACACCACTGTCTTGCCCACACCACTGTCTTGCCCACCCCACTGTCTTGCCCACCCCACTGTCTTGCCCATCCCACTGTCTTGCCCATCCCACTGTCTTGCCCATCCCAGTCTTGCCCACACCACTGTCTTGTCCATCCCACTATCTTGTCCACATCACTGTCTTGCCCACACCACTGTCTTGCCCACACCACTGTCTTGCCCTCACCACTGTCTTGCCCACCCCACTGTATTGCCCACACCACTGTCTTGCCCATTCCACTGTCTTGCCAACACTTTCTTGCCCACCCCACTGTCTTGCCCATCCCACTGTCTTGCCCATCCCAGTCTTGCCCACACCACTGTCTTGCCCACACCACTGTCTTGCCCACCCCACTGTCTTGCCCACCCCACTGTCTTGCCCATCCCACTGTCTTGCCCATCCCACTGACTTGCCCATCCCAGTCTTGCCCACACCACTGTCTTGTCCATCCCACTATCTTGCCCACCCCACTGTCTTGCCCATCACACTGTCTTGCCCATCCCACTGTCTTGCCCACACCACTGTCTTGTCCATCCCACTATCTTGCCCATCCCACTATCTTGCCCATCCCACTGTCTTGCCCACACCACTGTCTTGCCCACACCACTGTCTTGTCCATCCCACTATCTTGCCCATCCCACTATCTTGTCCACATCACTGTCTTGCCCACACCACTGTCTTGCCCACACCACTGTCTTGTCCATCCCACTATCTTGCCCATCCCACTATCTTGTCCACATCACTGTCTTGCCCACACCAGCCTTGCCCACACCAGCCTTGCCCACACCAGCCTTGCCCACACCAGTCTTGCCCACAACAGTCTTGCCCACACCAGCCTTGCCCACACCAGTCATGCCCACACCAGTCTTGCCCACACCAGTCATGCCCACACCAGTCATGCCCACACCAGTCTTGCCCACACCACCATGACCGCTACACAACCTGGATATAACGCCCGCCCTCTGGCGCAAGTGAAAGTACATCCGGTTTATGTAGGTTAGGAAGGAGTGGTCTGACCACGTACACACACACGTACACACACACGTACACACACACGCACACGATAAAGCTCTTGGAACAGGGAGAGAGTGGACCTAGTAGCGACTAACAGAGAGGCGAGACCAGGAGCTATGAATCGACCCCTGCAACCACATATAGGTGAGTACACACACACACACACACACACACACACGAGTTGTCAGGAAGCGGAATAGTCTGGCAAGTGATATAGTGGAGGCAGGAACCATACATAGCTTTAGGACGAGGTGTGATAAAGCTCATGGAGCAGGGAGAGGACCTAGTAGTGATCAGTGGAGGCAGGGCCAGGAGCTGAGTCTCGACCCCTGCAGCACAAACAGCAGCAGCAGCACAAACAGCAGCAGCAGCACAAAAAGCAGCAGCACAAACAGCAGCAGCAGCAGCACAAACAGCAGCAGTAGCACAAACAGCAGCAGCAGCAGCACAAACAGCAGCAGCAGCAGCACAAACAGCAGCAGCAGCACAAACAGCAGCAGCACAAAAAGCAGCAGCACAAACAGCAGCAGCAGCACAGCAGCAGCAGCAGCACAAACAGCAGCAGCAGAGCACACAACAGCACAGCAAGCACAAACAGCAGCAGCAGTAGCAGCACAAACAGCAGCAGCAGCAGCAACACAAACAGCAGCAGCAGCAACAACACAAACAACAGCAGCAGCAGCAACAACACAAACAACAGCAGCAGCAGCAACAACACAAACAACAGCAGCAGCAGCAACAACACAAACAACAGCAGCAGCAGCACAAACAGCAACAGCAGCAGCAACACAAACAACAGCAGCAGCAACACAAACAGCAGCAGCAACACAAACAGCAGCAGCAACACAAACAGCAGCACCAACATTATCATCACCAGCACGTCACAACCACCAGCAGCAGCACAAACAGCACCAGCAGCACAAACAACAGCAGCAGCACAAACAGCAGCAGCAGCACAAACAGCAGCAGCAGCACAAACAACAGCAGCAGCAACACAAACAACAGCAGCAGCACAAACAGCAGCAGCACAAACAACAGCAGCAGCAACACAAACAACAGCAGCAGCAAAAACAGCAGCAGCAACAGAAACAACAGCAGCAGCACAAACAGCAGCAACACAAACAGCAGCAGCAACAACACAACACAGCAGCAGCACAACACACAGCACAAAACAGCAGCAGCAAGCACAAACAGCAGCAGCAAGCACAAACAGCAGCAGCACAAACAGCGCAGCACAAACAGCAGCAGCACACACAAACAAGCAGCCACACAGGCCAGCAGAACACAGCAGCAGCAGCAACACAACAGCAAGCAGCAAAAACAGCAGCACACACACACAACAACAGCAGCATGCACACAAAACACGCCAGCAGCAACAACAACAGCAGACAGCAGACACAAACAACAACAGCAACAAACACGCTTTCACACTAACCACGACTACACACACACTAGACAACTGATTCACATAGCCAGCACCAGCAGGACACGCCACCACAAGACAGGTGTACACAGTTCCTACACACTAAGACAGGTACATGTCACAACACAAACAACAACAGCAACATTTTCCTTGCCTTTCCCTATCTTCCGACTTTCCTCTTTTTTTCTTCTTTGCTTCTTTTTTCTGCCATAGCTCGGGACAGCAGGTGTTACACTTGTTCTCTACCATCTTAATGACAGGTGTTACACATGTTCTCTACCACCTTAATGACAGGTGTTACACTTGTTCTCTACCACCTTAATGACAGGTGTTACACTTGTTCTCTACCATCTTAATGACAGGTGTTACACATGTTCTCTACCACCTTAATGACAGGTGTTACACTTGTTCTCTACCACCTTAAAGACAGGTGTTACACTTGTTCTCTACCACCTTAATGACAGGTGTTACACTTGTTCTCTACCACCTTAATGACAGGTGTTACACTTGTTCTCTACCACCTTAAAGACAGGTGTTACACTTGTTCTCTACCACCTTAATGACAGGTGTTACACTTGTTCTCTACCACCTTAATGACAGGTGTTACACTTGTTCTCCACCACCTTAAGACAGGTGTTACACTTGTTCTCTACCACCTTAATGACAGGTGTTACACTTGTTCTCTACCACCTTAATGACAGGTGTTACACTTGTTCTCTACCACCTTAATGACAGGTGTTACACTTGTTCTCACCACCTTAATGACAGGTGTTACACTTGTTCTCTACCACCTTAATGACAGGTGTTACACTTGTTCTCTACCACCTTAATGACAGGTGTTACACTTGTTCTCCACCACCTTAATGACAGGTGTTACACTTGTTCTCTACCACCTTAATGACAGGTGTTACACTTGTTCTCTACCACCTTAATGACAGGTGTTACACTTGTTCTCCACCACCTTAATGACAGGTGTTACACTTGTTCTCTACCACCTTAATGACAGGTGTTACACTTGTTCTCTACCACCTTAATGACAGGTGTTACACTTGTTCTCTACCACCTTAATGACAGGTGTTACACTTGTTCTCTACCACCTTAATGACAGGTGTTACACTTGTTCTCTACCACCTTAATGACAGGTGTTACACTTGTTCTCTACCACCTTAATGACAGGTGTTACACTTGTTCTCTACCACCTTAATGACAGGTGTTACACTTGTTCTCTACCACCTTAATGACAGGTGTTACACTTGTTCTCCACCACCTTAATGACAGGTGTTACACTTGTTCTCTACCACCTTAATGACAGGTGTTACACTTGTTCTCTACCACCTTAATGACAGGTGTTACACTTGTTCTCTACCACCTTAATGACAGGTGTTACACTTGTTCTCTACCACCTTAATGACAGGTGTTACACTTGTTCTCTACCACCTTAATGACAGGTGTTACACTTGTTCTCTACCACCTTAATGACAGGTGTTACACTTGTTCTCTACCACCTTAATGACAGGTGTTACACTTGTTCTCTACCACCAATGACAGGTGTTACATTGTTCTCTACCACTTATGACAGGTGTTACACTTGTTCTCTACCACCTTAATGACAGGTGTTACACTTGTTCTCTACCACCTTAATGACAGGTGTTACACTTGTTCTCTACCACCTTAATGACAGGTGTTACACTTGTTCTCTACCACCTTAATGACAGGTGTTACACTTGTTCTCTACCACCTTAATGACAGTGGCTTCTTCAGTCCAATACAGAGAAGAACAGTGGAAAAGGAGGAGGAGTTTGAGGTAATCAGTCCCTCGGGATGATAAAGCGAAACATAACATGATAAAGCGAGACATGGATAAAGCTCTACATAGAGTGAAACGTGATTTGATAAAGCTTTTCAAAGCAAAAACATGACTTTATGAAGCGCTAAACAGAGCAAAACAAGACTCGATAATGGTCTACAAAGAGGAAACATGACTTTATATAAAACAAAACATGACTTGATAAAGCTCTAGAAAGCGAAATCGTGGCTTCATAAAGCTCCAGAAAGCGCAAACATGACTTGATAAAGCTCTACATTGCACCAAACGTCGCCACAGCAAAAGTTTCCCCTGGTACGTAATGTCTTTTATTCACTGTTGTCAGTAGAACGAAGTTTTGGATACGAGAGAGCCTTCTGCTTTTCTATCTCACATACCTAGATAATACACGATAGTTCTTAATCTAGACAGAAGTAGATAGTTCTCACACCTAGATAATACACAATTATTTTTATCTAGATTGCAGATAGTTCTTCTTGAACCAGGATAATACGCAATAGATCTTAATCTAGATAGAAGTAGATAGTTTTTCTCACACCTAGATAATATACGATAGTCCTTAATCTAGACAGAAGTAGATAGTTCTAAATCTAGATATAATTAGATAGTTCTCACAGTACCAGTACTAGTACTGTCAGAACTGGACCCTGTGGGATTTCCCTCAAGCTTCAAGTTGTAAATGGAACTGGTAGCGGAAGTTGTAAATGGAACTGGTAGCGTAAGTTGTAAATGGAACTGGTAGCGTAAGTTGTAAACGGAACTGGTAGCGTAAGTTGTAAATGGAACTGGTAGCGTAAGTTGTAAATGGAACTGGTAGCGTAAGTTGTAAATGGAACTGGCAGCGTAAGTTGTAAATGGAACTGGTAGCGTAAGTTGTAAATGGAACTGGTAGCGTAAGTTGTAAACGGAACTGGTAGCGTAAGTTGTAAACGGAACTGGTAGCGTAAGTTGTAAACGGAACTGGTAGCGTAAGTTGTAAACGGAACTGGTAGCGTAAGTTGTAAACGGAACTGGTAGCGTAAGCTGTAACGAACTGGTAAGTTGTAAACGAACTGGTAGCGTAAGTTGTAATGGAACTGGTATAAGTTGTAAACGGAACTGGTAGCGTGAGATAACACTGACGGGTGCGTGTTGCATCCTTGCAGTACTCCATGATGCTCGCAACACTACGTTTAAAGTTTTTTCCCCACAGTTACACAGACTGACGGTGAGAATATAAGAAAAAACTCAACAATTCTCAGTGCAATTTCGACGCTATTTGTGTCGCTATTATTACCTCGTAACTTGAATGGGTAAGCTAGATGTGCTCTCACCCCCCCATTACCTTGATGGAGTGGGGAGGGAAGGGAGGAGAGAATGGGGGAAGAGAGGAGAGGGGGTAGAGAGAGGGGAAGAGAGGAGAGGGGGTAGAGGGAGGGGGAAGAGAGGAGAGGGAGGGAGAAGAGGGATTGCAGTGGTGTGGGGTTGAACCTCTCAGAATGTATCCTGAAGACGAGGTAAGGGAGGTAGAGGGGGGGGGGAGGAAGGGGGGTATATTTACCTGTAGTTTACCTGGAATCGCTTCCAGGGGTCATCGCCCCCACGGCCCGGTCCCAGATCAGGCCTCCTGGATGCTGGCCTGATCGATCAAACTTTTAGTGCCAGTCACCTGCAGTCCAACGAAATGCAACACAACTCGGCTTATCAAGAACTGTTTTGAGGAATCTGTCGAGCACCGTCTTGAAGACAACCAGGAGTTTGTTGGTGATAACCTTTATGCATGAAAGGATGGTCTTGAAGAGTCGTGGTTCCTTAACACTGAGTTGTCTCTCAGTGTGATCATCGCTTCCCTGCTTTTCATTGGGGTATCCTGCACCGTCTGTCAAGCCTCTTGTGTTCTTACGTACTAATTTTGGTATGCAGGTTCGGGACCAACCCCTCCGGTATCTTCCAAGTGTAAATTATGATAACTCTTTCTCGCCTACGTACTAAGGAGTACAGTTCAAGGGACTTCAGAGCGTTCCCAGTAATTTAGGTGTTTGAGTTTATACGAGTTGTGAAGGTTCTGTGTACATGTTCCAACTCTGCAATTTCACCTGTCTGGAAGGCAGCCGTTAGTACACAGCATTACTCCAGTCTAGAAAAAAGAATACTTGGTACAGTATGCTGATGTAGAATTAAACACACCTGTAGAGGATTTCGCCATCCAGTGGCTTTATCCATACAAATTTAAATGCTGTCTTTCAGTTGAGGTAATGAGTACCTCAGCCTTGGAGTTGAAGAGCACCGTAGTCGTTGAAGTGTGAAGCATAGGCATGAAGAATGGCGCTGGTGTGTCGTCGAACCTCTCACCCTCGAGTCTCTTATGTTAATCATCAAAGATATTTTACGATGGTGTGAGCAACACAGGTCTTCCTTTCTCAATCTGTCTCTCCACGGTTTAAGTTATCTTCGATCAGAGTTTCCCTCCAGTTCTGCCCTGTGCTACCTATAGTGTCCATTGTTGTCCTGATAATTGTGTTCTACTGTTGTTGTCTGGGTGGAGAGTTGAACACGGAGGGGAAAAAAATCACACATTTAGATTCTCCCATATTTTTTCCCCTGCAGTAAAGCATATCAGTAACTATTTGGGATTTTCAGTTCGTTAAACTACCTGTGTTACTTTGTCAGGGACACTTCCCCCTCCCCCTCTACCTCTCTCTCTCTCTCTCTCTCTACCTCTTTACACGTGCTATCTGTCCACTACTTAGGGAACATCTGTCCTCAGAGACGTAACGGAAACAGGAGAAAGACTCGAGAAAACAGAGCAAGAAGCAGTGGTGCAAGTAACAGGAAGAAGAACAGGTAACATCAAATTACGTTTAGAACAATGTAGAAAATGTAGAGACGGTATTATGAAATATATTTACACAAATCAGTGATAGATAATAATAATTATTATTATTATTATTATTAATGAGAAGTGCTAAACCTGGAGAGGTTATATAGTAAGACACATGTACAACAGTTAGGAAACTTTAGTCCGAAAAGCCGAGTACAGAGGAGGCAGCAGAAGACGTAGTTTTGAGGTGGTCAGTCCCTCAGTACTCGACTGAAGAAACCTACTGTGTAGGACTGTAGGTGAAACGTTTCGGAATAAAGATACCTAAGTGTTGCACCTGTGTCTTACTTATCAAATTGTCGGTATTGAATAATATCATATTTAGGTTAAATAGCGCCTGGGGAAACGCAAGTCATCAAGCCTTTTGAATAGAAAAGTTCGTAGCTCTACTAGCCACAAGCAAGAGTCGACTTTTGTGGTCACAGTGGCAGCCCATGCTAGCCTTCCTACAGCGCTTAGGAAGGGTGGGTGTATCTTATTAGGCCGGCAGGGTACGCTGAACAACGCACTGACTTACTGGTTTTATCACTGGCTTGCCACGGTTTGATCCCTACAGTGTTCAGTAATTTGTTTGCAGTGAGTTGTTTACAGTCGTGTCTGTGTCCAGTGAGTTGTTTACAGTCGTGTCTGTGTCCAGTGAGTTGTTTACAGTCATGTTCTGTTGTCCAGTGAGATTGTTTACAGTCGTGTCTGTGTCCAGTGAGTTGTTTACAGTCGTGTCTGTGTCCAGTGAGTTGTTTACAGTCGTGTCTGTGTCCAGTGAGTTGTTTACAGTCGTGTCTGTGTCCAGTGAGTTGTTTACAGTCGTGTCTGTGTCCAGTGAGTTGTTTACAGTCGTGTCTGTGTCCAGTGAGTTGTTTACAGTCGTGTCTGTGTCCAGCGAGTTGTTTACAGTCGTGTCGTGTCCAGTGAGTTGTTTACGAGTCAGTGTCTGTGTCCAGTGAGTTGTTTACAGTCGTGTCTGTGTCCAGTGAGTTGTTTACAATCGTGTCTGTGTCCAGTGAGTTGTTTACAATCGTGTCTGTGCCCAGTGAGTTGTTTACAATCGTGTATGTGTCCAGCGAGTTGTTTACAGTCGTGTCCGTGTCCAGTGAGTTGTTTACAGTCTTGTTATTGCACCCTGTCATGCAGGTGCATCACAACAATGTTCAGCTTCACCCCTGCCAGTCTTATTCTTAGCAGCGTCAACAAGACCTTGCAATCTCTCCTCCTCTTCATCCTAGTCTTGTTCCTCTTCCTACTCCTTATCCTCATGACAGACAGGCGCATCATTAGCAGCCGGAGCCACCACAGCCATGATTATAGGGTCCTGCTTGTTGTGGTCGCTCATGTGGTAATGGTTCACATACATGAGTACACACACACACACACACACACACACACACACAGACGAGGTATGATAATGCTCTTGGAGCAGGGAGTAGCGATCAGCGAAGAGGCGGGGCCAAGAGCTAAGACTCGACCCCTGGAACTACAAATACGTGAGTACACACACACACAGGTGGGAGCTAAAAAAAAAAAAAACACGCGCCTCAAGGATTGAAGGAAAGAATTCTTCTTAGGTTGGTTGAAAAGTGGAATGACATGGATGGGGCAGTGGTGGAGCAAACTCAATACACTGCTTCGAGAGCAGACATAAGAACATACGAAATAAAGAACACTGCTGCAAGAGTACTGGTCAATACTGAGCAGGTCTTTCTCAAACTGAAACCCACTAACAAAAAATATTCGCCCAACCCATTTTCAATGCTACCCAAGGAAAAAACTTTGATAACATTATTAACTCGTGTGCAAGTCCTACTTAACACCAACCCTTCTCACTCATGTATTTATCTAATCTAAATTTGAAGCTACCCAAGGTTTTAGCTTCAATTACCCTACTAGGCAAACTGTTCCACTCATTGACTATATTTCCAAACCAGTACGTTCCTATAAGGAATAAACTTTGGTAACACCGACAAGTTTGTTTTGATCCTGGGACCTTAATCAAGGTCCCAGGACCAAAACATTTTATAACATGTCCTAGTATTTGCTTGCGTGTCTTTCTGAACCAACTTTCCTATATACTTTCTAGATCTAAACTTATCCAGAAGCCAGAAATCAGTGATGCCGATCAACATAGTTAAAGGAAGGGGCCAGGAGCTGACTCTCTAGTGTGAACTGATCAACACGATCTTCTCCACTTCTACTCTCACCACGACACCAAAACTAAACGTGGTGTAATTATAGGCTTTTTCCTGCGCGCACTCAGAATCTGCAGTAGTGAGAGTTCCTTGAGGAAGAATGCTCCCTTATTGAACAAGTTTTTTCCAAACTTCACTATCCTCGTCAATTCATTAGAGACTGCAGACGACGGGCATTAAACATCTTCAACACACCCAGAGAAGACACTGCTGAGAAGAGATACATAGTCCTCCCCACCAACTCCATTGTCAAACACGTTTCCAACATCTTTTCCAATACCTCATTCCAAATATCCACCTCCACATCCACCACCATCAAGGACATTACCAGTAACAGACAGGACAAGCTTCAATCCACTGCAGGGGTATACACAATCCCTTGTAATGGCTGCAGCAAATTATACGTCGGCGAAACATCCAGAGACCTCCAAACACATATTTCAGAACACCAGTACGCAAGCAGATCTGACGATCCAAAGAATTCCTGTGTTCAACACCGAAATTCACACAACCATTTAATCAACTACAGAAACGCAAGACTTATCGCCAGAGAAGACAACACTCAATACCGAAGAATCCTGGAATCATCACTTATCTGTATATCCAACAACTTTAACCAGAACAACGGCTTCTATAACACAGCTGATCCCCTTGCCAAGAAACTATATATGGGTATATAGTTCTGTATACCTTGTATTGAATGGCGAAACGTCTACAAGCAAAGATACCTCAAGGTGTGAATAAATGGTTTAACAAACCGACACGTTGATAAAAGACACACTTTTGCAACCTTTTGGAATCTTTATTTTGGAAACGTTTCGTCACACAGTGGCTTCTTCAGTCCAATGCACAAAAATATGCAATAACAGGAGGAGTTTAAGGTAATCAGTCCCTCAGTCTTGAGTCGATGTGTTCAGACCATCAATCTTGACAAAAGCGCAGCTTATATACATTTTTTCTGCATTGGACTGAAGCCACTGTGTGGCGAAACGTTTCCTCTAATAAATGTCCTGAACTGTACATAAGAGTCTTTCTCCACTCTAGACTACCACTTTCATGTTTGTTAGTAGGTCTGGGAGCGCCGCCCCTCGCCTCAGCCTCCGACAGTAAACAAACAAGAATGGCTGAGAACAGAGGAGGCAATAATTTACAAGATAAAAGAACGTTAAGAAACATCCGTAAATCAGGGAAATGAGGCAGAGAGAACACTCAGAGAGGAAGACAAGAGGAGGAAAGTGTACAAGCACAGAGGTTAAGAGGAACAGACTGAAATATTAGATAGTGAAAGGAAGAACACAACTGGAGAAATTCTCAAAAAAAGATTCATAAATACTTCAACAAGACCCCCAAAGATTCATAAATATTTCAATACGACCCAAACAAATCATAAATGCTTCAACAAGACCCAAAAGATATATATATGCTTCAATACGACCCAGAAATGACATCAGAAAAAAAAATGCTTCCAACAGGTGCAGCGTCATCTTGGCAAGCACTCACGCACACAAAACAGGCTATGGAAAGACCCAACGCATTATGATCGAAGGATTATAAGAACCACAAGAAGCAGGACCAGATACCCAGGCATAACAAAGCTGGCGCCGAGGTCTGCTTAACAAGACAGACGTAGAATACTCGAATGGAGAAATGATAGGCCACTACAGCAGAGGTAAATATTTGGGTAATATAATCCAGCTGAAGTGATCTTCACGAGTGAGCAAACACAAGAGGAAATATTCGAGATATTGAGAGGGATGAATGAACTAGGGCAGCAGTTTTCAAACTCTTTGAAGCCACTAAACTTTTACGTAAAAAAAAATTGCTGGAACCCTTACCAAGAAAAGCAGAATCCATCCTCTCATAAGCAGAGGATCTGACACACACACACACACACACACACACACACACACACACACACACACACACATACAAACACATCAGATTAGCGTTCCGTTACCTTAACAAGGAATCGTTCAAGACACTGTATACCGTATACGTCAGGCCCATACTAGAGTATGCAGCACCAGTCTGGAACCACACCTGGTCAAGCACGTCAAGAAACTAGAGAAAGTGCAAAGGTTTGCGACAAGGTTAGTTCCACAACTCAGGGGTCTGTCTTATGAAGAAAGGCTGAGGGAAATAGGACTAACAACACTGGAGGAAAGAAGGGTCAGAGGAGACATGATAACGACATACAAAATACTGCGGGGAATTGACAAGGTAGATAGTGACAGGTTGTTTCAGAGGGGGAACACAGAAACAAGGGGACACAACTGGAAGCTGAAGACTCAGATGAGTCAAAGGGATGTCAGGAAACATTTCTTCAGCCACAGAGTAGTCAGGAAGTGGAATGGACTAGAGAATGATATAGTGGAGGCAGGAACCATACATAGTTTTAAGACAAGGTATGATAAAGCTCATGGAGCAGGGAGAGCAGAGACCCAGTAGCAGACAGCGAAGAGGCGGGGCCAGGAGCTGAGTCTCGACCCCTGCAACCACAATTAGGTGAGTACAATTAGGTGAGGTGAGTACACACCTTTATAAATCACCTTTTATTACCAACATACGGAGAGTTTTCGTATAAGGCTCCTTTACACAGTACAATTATTTGTTAAATACGAAAAGACCTTCACAATACCTACCGTTCAATTTACAATGACACTTTTCAGCTGCGTCTGAAAATGAGGTCACAGTGTATAGAATAATTTACAAGAGAGCTTTACTATAGTTCATTAAAACTTTATAAAACGGTGATAATAAAGTAGGGAAGACGGTAATAAAGCCAACGCAACATATGTACACCTTCTTACTGACTCTTTTAAACCTAGCTATTAAAGATCTTATCAGAGCTTAATCATGTTGCACCGTGTGGACTGCAAGAAGTGATGCACTTGTAACGCTATCCAGCTCCTGGTCCCATTATGTACTTCTTCAATCTTGTGACTACAGCCCACACCATGGGTATGGTGTGACTACGGCCCACACCATGGGTATGGTGTGACTACTGCCCACACCATGGGTATGGTGTGACTACTGCCCACACCACAGGTATGGTGTGACTACGACCCACACCACAGGTATGGTGTGACTACTGCCCACACCATGGGTATGGTGTAACTACGGCCCACACCATAGGTATGGTGTGACTACTGCCCACACCATGGGTATGGTGTGACTACTGCCCACACCATGGGTATGGTGTGACTACGACCCACACCACAGGTATGGTGTGACTACGACCCACACCACAGGTATGGTGTGACTACTGCCCACACCATGGGTATGGTGTGACTACGGCCAACACCATGGGTATGGTGTGACTACTGCCCACACCATGGGTATGGTGTGACTACTGTCCACACCATGGGTATGGTGTGACTACTGTCCACACCATGGGTATGGTGTGACTACTGCCCACACCATGGGTATGGTGTGACTACTGCCCACACCATGGGTATGGTGTGACTACTGCCCACACCATGGGTATGGTGTAACTACGGCCCACACCATAGGTATGGTGTGACTACTGCCCACACCATGGGTATGGTGTGACTACTGCCCACACCATGGGTATGGTGTGACTACTGCCCACACCATGGGTATGGTGTGACTACGGCCCACAGCATGGGTATGGTGTGACTACGGCCCACAGCATGGGTATGGTGTGACTACGGCCCACAGCATGGGTATGGTGTGACTACTGTCCACACCATGGGTATGGTGTGACTACTGCCCACACCATGGGTATGGTGTGACTACGGCCCACACCATAGGTATGGTGTGACTACTGCCCACACCATAGGTATGGTGTGACTACTGCCCACACCATGGGTATGGTGTGACTACTGCCCACACCATGGGTATGGTGTGACTACTGCCCACACCATGGGTATGGTGTGACTACTGCCCACACCATGGGTATGGTGTGACTACTGCCCACACCATGGGTATGGTGTGACTACTGCCCACACCATGGGTATGGTGTGACTACGGCCCACAGCATGGGTATGGTGTGACTACGGCCCACAGCATGGGTATGGTGTGACTACGGCCCACAGCATGGGTATGGTGTGACTACGGCCCACAGCATGGGCATGGGGTGCATAATCAAGATATTAAACTAACTAAAAATGTATTTAATAACATTAACAATCTTATATCTCTCATGAACCACGAACCAAATATGGACCATGAACCAAATATGAACCACGAATAATGAACCAACCATGAACCACGAACCAACCATGAACCAACCACGAACCAACCATGAACCAACCACGAACCATGAATAATGAACCAACCATGAACCACGAACCATGAGAACTGAGCCTAGAAGCACTGAAAACTGAACGTGATACGTCAGATAAAACTGTGTTTACAAGTGATCATCAGTTGTGTGTTTACAAGTTATAAAGATGAGTCACAGAGACGTCAGGAAGTATTTCTTCAGCCTCAGGGTGGGCAGCAAGTGAAATTGCCTCGACAATGAAGCAGTTTAGGCATACTTCATACACAGTTTTAAGAATAGGTATGGCAAGGACAAAGATCTTAAGATGGAATAAACCCATCAAGTAGAGAGAGGCAACGCCAGGTGTTGTGACTCGACCCCTGCAACCACATATAGGCGAGTATACCAAGAGCGTCCGATCACTGTTGCCAGAGAGCGTCTAAGGCGCATCAATTGTAGTGTACGCTTGTTCCACTCTCTACACCGACCATCAGACGAGGGGTCAAGTGTTGCAGTGACCACCACCATCAACACCGACCATCAGACGAGGGGTCAAGTGTTGCAGTGACCACCACCATCAACACCGACCATCAGACGAGGGGTCAAGTGTTGCAGTGACCACCACCATCAACACCGACCATCAGACGAGGGGTCAAGTGTTGCAGTGACCACCACCATCAACACCGACCATCAGACGAGGGGTCAAGTGTTGCAGTGACCACCACCATCAACACCGACCATCAGACGAGGGGTCAAGTGTTGCAGTGACCACCACCATCAACACAAACACTCTTGAACTTCACCTTAAGCAAATATTAGCACTGACAAGCACTTACCTTGCATAACACCTCACATATATCAATGTTGATGAACGATACACATACACACACACTCCCGTGTTAACACTGGTCACTGTCTTGTGTCAACATGCAGAGGAGAGGAGGTGAGAAAATGAAGGAGGCTGAGAGGGAAGGGAGGAGAAAAAGGGAGAGAGAATAAATAGGAATACGCTCATGTAATTACCTCCTCTCTCCTATATGAGGGTATTTGTGTATTGTTCCAGTCACGGTATTGTGCCTTTCTGTTACCTACCTATTTAAGACCTATCCCCTGGTGCCGCCTCTTAACTCACTACCAACTCACCTGAAATACCGTAACCAACTTATTCAATTTCTTCAACGAAATAACAGATTAGTTTCTTCCACTTCTGAAAACTCATAAGATGAATTATTTTTTCTTAAGATCCCTACGACTTATTTTGGTGTATAATTTCTAGTTTTTATGAATCTCGTCTGTAAAAACTTGCATTTGTGGACACAGTGGTGCCTATGCTAACCTTCCTATGGTGTAGAAATATACCTAGTTGGATGAATCTTATTGAAACTAGCTGGCCCAGTGGCTAACGCGACGGTCTGGAGTTTTGAGACTTTCTGATCGCGGGTTCTAACCCCACCACTGGTATGGTTTATGAACACACACCTATACACTCCCTCCTGCAGATAAATAGTATAAAATACCAACACGGTGGAAAAAAACATAAGACACAAATACAGTATAATGCGATCCTCTATTGACTACGTTTCGCCCATACAGTGAGCTTTAACAAGTCACAAACAGATCTACCCGAGCAGACAGGTAGAGACAGGTTCACCAGGACGGGTCCTGGCCCGGGTCCTCTCCTGTGGTACCTGAGCAGACAGTACGAGTGTATATAGGGAGCACAGTGAAGAGGAGGGTCAGGGAAGAATGTTGAAATTGATTTCCCATTCTGGGCAGGTCTTTCTCAAATCCAACCTCTTCTTAGTATTCCCTCCTGACTCTTCATGTCACTATGCTCCATATATATATATATATATATTCATGTACTTTCTGCTCTGGTAGGTTTGTTCGTGACTTGATGAAGTACACGATGTGGGCGAAACGTTGTTAATAAAGGATCACATTATATTGCATTTATATATATATTTTCGTGTTGCTACTGCACATTTTTTTCAGAAATTTGGCACCAGAGTACCAATACCATGGTGCCAACATGTCTACTGAATCTCTTTATTAAACGTCAAATTTAAAACGTTTCTGAGCTCATCAAATCCTAAATTGTTAGAATAGGTTAGAATGAGTTATGTTAAATTAGCTTGGGTTACGTTAGGTTACATGAAGCCAAGAAAACTTATCTAACTACAAACATTGTAAACAAACGTCTGGCAACACGGTGGCTGGGAAGTCGCTTGTACGGCTGGCAGTGCGGTTGACCTGCAACATGGCGGCCGCCTCAACTACGGCAAATAGGCCAATTATCATATTTCAAAGGGGGGAAAAATGGTTAATGGGCACTTAAAAGAGGACAACGCAGGCGGGAATAAGAAAATTTTCTTTCTTAATGCGCCATATGATTGACGTTCCTTCGTTATTTCTTCAGAGAAACGTTGTTTCCTCTGGCTAAAATTAATTCAACGGTGTGGGACGGGAAGACACCCAGCGTGGGACGGGAAGACACACCAGCGTGGGACGGGAAGACACACCCAGCGTGGGACGGGAAGACACAGCGTGGGACGGGAAGACACACCCAGCGTGGGACGGGAAGACACACCCAGCGTGGGACGGGAAGACAGCGTGGGACGGGAGAGACACCCAGCGTGGGACGGGAACACACACAGCGTGGGACGGGAAGACACACACAGCGTGGGACGGGAAGACACACCCAGCGTGGGACGGGAAGGCCCACACAGCGAGGGACGGGAAGACCCACACAGCGTGGGACGGGAAGACACACACACAGCGTGGGATGGGAAGACACACACAGCGTGGGACGGGAAGACACACAGCGTGGGACGGGGAGACCCACACAGCGTGGGACGGGAAGACCCACCCAGCGTGGGACGGGAAGACACACCCAACGTGGGACGGGAAGACACACCCAGCGTGGGACGGGAGACCCACACAGCGTGGGACGGGAAGACACCCAGCGTGGGACGGGAAGACCCACACAGCGTGGGAGTGTGGGACGGGAACATACACTGTAGAACGGGAAGGCATACGTAGTGTGGGACGGGAAGGCACACAGGGTGCAACTTGCAATGTGAACAGACTGATGTTGTAGTAGCCAGGCTTAGGTTTGGTTACAGGTACTCCTGGCAGTTTGGCAGACACACACACAGATGATGATCAAACCAAATACAAAGTATGTTGCCAGCCCTTATCTGATCTCTGCGACTCTGTCGAAAAACTCCAGCGAATTATCAAAATAAGATTTTCTATACCTAAATCCATGCTGTTTTTTTCAGTAATCTCCTCTCCAAGCACTCCAGCATCCTTTCCTTACGATCGTCTCCAGAATTCTTAACCGTTTGCACGTTAAAGGTACCAGCCTATACCTGTGCCTCTCTCCTGTTCATATAGAGACACTTTACCAAGTTTCCAGCACTTGTTCTAATTAGAGTGGTTGTATACCATTGCTAATGGATCACACAGTGGTTCTGCTCCTGGTAGCACCCATGGAAATACATTATCTGGTCCCAATGCTGTTGTTGTATAAGCTCAGTAGCTTCATCGCTTTTGTTTTGCTGATGCTTTCTAGTACCTGTTGATTTGCTCTGACAAAAGTTCCTTCTGGTAACTCTCTACTTTCTCCTGTAAAAGCCTCTTTGAATCTTTTCCTGCTCTTCGCATACTTCTTCGTCAGTCTCCGTCAGCGTCCCTTCATCCTTCTTCAGCGTTATCAACCAGTCCTTTGTAGTATACCTGGAGTAAACCAGAGAGAGTTCCGGGGGTCAACGCCCCCGCGGCCCGGTCTGTGACCAGGCCTCATGGTGGATCAGAGCCTGATCAACCAGGCTGTTACTGATGGCTGCAAGCAATCCAACATGTGTACTCACCTATATGTAATCGTCTATATTTCGTTGGAGGGGTCGAGTCTCGGTTCCTGGCCTTTCCTCTTTGCTGGCCACTACTGGGTTCACTCTCCTGACTTCGTACTTCTTCTTAAAGCTATGTACGGATCCTGCTTCATCCACTCCACTGTCCAGGTCATTCCCCTGTGTGCGCGCGCGCGCGTGTGTGTGTGTACTCACCTATTTGTGGTTGCAGAGGTCGATTCACAGCTCCTGGCCCCGCCTCTTCACTGATTGCTACTAGGTCCTCTCTCTCCCTGCTCCATGAGCTTTATCAAACCTCGTCTTAAAACTATGTATAGTTTCTGTCTCCACTACGTCACTTTCTAGGCTATTCCACTTCCTGACAACTCTATGACTGAAGAAATACTTCCTAACATCCCTTTGACTCGTCCCTTGTCCCCTCTCTGGAACATCCTGTCTCTGTCCACCTTATCTATTCCTCGCAGTATTTTATATGTCGTTATCATGTCTCCCCTAACCCTCCTGTCCTCTAGTGTCGTCAGGCCGATTTTCCTTAACCTTTCTTCGTAGGACAATCCCCTTAGCTCTGGGACTAGTCTTGTTGCAAACCTTTGCACTTTATCTAATTTCTTGACGTGCTTGACCAGGTGTGGGTTCCAAACTGGTGCTGCATACTCCAGTATGGGCCTGACGTATATGGTGTACAGAGTCTTGAACGATTCCTTAGTGAGGTATTGGAACGCTATTCTTAGGTTTGTGCGTGTATGTGTGTGTGTGTGTGTGTGTGTGTAACACTGCAACACGTTATTTCCAATACAGCTCAGCCGATTTACAACAGTGTTGGCCTGAATCAGCTTCCCAACTCCAGCCCAGCTCACTCTCACCCCAGCCCAGCTCACTCTCACCCTAGCACCCACGTCCTAGGTCCCCGGTCACCAGCTCTTACCCCCACTCTCCCTCCACTAACTACTAAACTATAAGCCGATTTCCCCACCTCACTTGCCACTCCCCCACTGAATAAAGCACAAGCCACTCCCAACACACCACTCCATCTCCCTCAATTTCTTGGGTAGTCAAGGTGTTACTGAACGGTTATGAGAGGATTTTATTAAATAAAATTGAGTACATGGCTAGTGTAAAGAATACAAGTCATAATACATGGGCTGAAACAACTCATAAGTAACCCACATTCTTAGACAGGAAACTGCAGACGATGTTTCGCTCTTCATTCACATTTTCCTCTTGAGATGAAAGGTTGTTAGTGACTTAATAATACAGTTACACAGTGGGAGCACCAGTGGTGTTCTGCTACCCTACTCTATTACGAAAGTTACACTGTGGACATAACAGTAATGTGTTGCTACTCTACTCTCCCGTGATTGTTTTAATGACCGCCTCTTTGTATAATATATATTCAGTATAGAGCCATGACGCTCTAAGAATTATCAGACTTCACATTTTGTTTATAGAGTGAGAGTAGTACTGAAGACAAGAGTCAGCACCTGATGTAGACCACCCATCTTAATCAGGATGGGTATGGGGAGGTCAATGACCTCTTTTAGAACACGTGTGGTTAGAGGAAGGAGTAGAGATAATGTGCAGTGGGAGTGCAGGTCGAGTGCTGACCTGACTGGTCTGGTGGACAAGACAGGGAGAGTAAATTACCGTGGCTATTAGAGGGAGGATCAGCGACTGTGGGCTGACCGCCTCTGAGGGGTAAATTACCATGTAAAGACTCGGGCTGTCACTAAAGAACATTGAAGAACCTGGTGAGAACTGTGTCCTGGATACTTCCCACAGTATTACTTTCCTCGTTAATAACAACAGCCACTTTCCTATTACACTCTAATTGTAATATTTATAAGAGAATTAATGAATGTAGAAAGAGAGGGCTATAAAATGCAATTGTAAATTGTTTATTAAAATACTGTAGTGTTATGGTCTCATTATCTCAATAAACTACAATAGTTTTACACTAGACTAATTTCTCCATTAACTTCACCCTTAAACCTTCCATCCCCATTTATAAATATTATAACACTATTTTTCGTATATATCTATAATCCATATAATATGTTATTCTAAGCCGATGTATTTGGACGCTGGTGAAGAGTGAAGTGACAATAACACAGTGAAAAATAAGCGGAGTAAACTTCTCAGTCTTCACAGAGGGTGATTAGCAAGGACATAAGGAGCACTGCAGTAGGCCTACTGGCCTATGTGTGTTAAATGGTTTTTAAAACTGACAAGTTGAAGAATGAGACACTTATGCAACATATGGGAATCTTTGAGGAAACGTTTCGCCACACAGTGGCTTCATCAGTCCAATACAAAGAAGAAAGGTGTAAGGAGAGGAGTAGTTTGAGGTAGTCAGTCCCTCAGCCTGGAATCGATGTGTTCAGCCCATGCTAGGCAGGTCCAAGTCACCCACACCCACTCATGTATTTGTCTAACTGTATCATAAGACCTTCCGATATAGTTACGTAGTGGGAACACCTACAGTGTGCTGCTACCCTACTCGATATGAATAGCAAGTCACATAGTGGGAACAAAAGCTAGCTGTGATTCTCCATTATATTTCATCACATAGACTTAGAGACTTCAGTAGGCACAATGAGGTTATCGTCAAGTATTCCACTAGAGGTTCATCAGCTGCGTCACCTTCAATGATCACCTTCAAGCGGAGCTGCAGTTACTATCACTTGACAATTACCATCTCTCAAGATGGCGCATCCCATACACGGAGGAGATGGAATTTACGAAGAGGTCTCCATCATTACGGGAGGAGGAGGAATGTCATCACGGCGACACCTGTACAGGTAACACTCGTTACCCTCTCTACAGGTGTTACCCAACCACGTTCACCCATCCCACCTACCATCCCTCTCCCACCCAGCCTTCCACTTCACAACCCACCCTCTCCCTAATCCCATACCCAATCCTGCTACCCACTTGCCTCCCGTCCTGCCGACCGAACCAGCTACCCGGCCCCTCCCGACATTGCCTATACTCCTCCTGGCCCAGCCTGATAAAGTAGCCATAAGATTTGCATGTAGCATCCCAATCTCCATTGCTAGAACCATTTTGCTGAAGGATGGTTCTGATAGACGAGGAATCACGGGCGCCCAGAGGCCAGGCAGCAGTGGCAGCAGTTCAGAGCTGTGTATGGGCGGCAGACATCGTCCACTGGATTTTGACACAGTGCCGGACTCAGGCCGGGATACCATCACTTGTGACAAGTAAATGTATGTGACACAAGTGTGTTATATATATATATATATATATATATATATATATATATATATATATATATATATATATATACCAAACAGGGATGAGAATGAAATTAGCTTGAAAGTTCCCACACCACCGTATGTCCTCGGACCAAGAGTAACACCTAGCGTCGCTGGGTACTTGGTTCTTGTAGGATTGGGTGGTCCTGTGGTTTCAGGCGTCATGTGGTTCTCGCTCACAATGACGGGCCAGTACAACATGGGTTCGAACCCTGGCTAGTCCAGTGTTGTTATTATATATATATATATGTCGTGCCGATTAGGTAAAACTTGCGATTTTGGCTTAAATAGCAACGCTCACCTTGCCATATAAGACAAGTGAAAATTTGTGTATGCAATAATTTCGCAAAAATCATTCTAAACATAACGAAAAAAATATATTTCATTGTGTTTGTTTATTATTAAATTAATGTTAACGTATCTAAAATATATTTAGTTGGGTTAGGCTAAATTAATTTGCGCTTGTTGTAATAAGGTTAGGTAGGTTTTCAAAGTTTCTCTTGGTACAAAATTATAAATTCTTACATTAACATAAATGAAAAAAAATATATCTTTAAACGTATAAGAGAACATTTTAGAAATGACTTAATTTTAGATGAGTTCTTGCTAATTGGCCAGTTTTACCTAATCGGCACGACATATATATATATATATATATATATATATATATATATATATATATATATATATATATATATATGTCGTGCCGATTAGGTAAAACTGGTCAATTAGCAAGAACTCATTTAAAATTAAGTCCTTTCTAAAATTTTCTTTTATACGTTTAAAGACATATTTTTTTCAATTATGTTGATGTAAAAAATTTTAATTTTGAACCAAAAGAATCTTAGAAAACTTACCTAACCTTATTATAACAAGCGCAATTTAATTTAGCCTAACCAAACTAAATATATTTTAGATACTTTTACAATAATTTAATAATTAACAAACACAATGAAATATATCTTTTCGTTAGGTTCAGAATGATTTTTGCGAAATTATTGCATACACAAATTTTCGCTTGTCTTATATGGCAAAAAGAGCGTTGCTATTTGAAAGCATTACTAATCGCTATATATATTATATATAATATATATGATATATATATATATATATATATATATATATATATATGTCGTGCCGATTAGGTAAAACTGGTCAATTAGCAAGAACTCGTCTAAAATTAAGTTCTAAAATTTTCTCTTATACGTTTAAAGATATATTTTTTTTCATTTATGTTAATGTAAGAATTTATAATTTTATACCAAGAGAAACTTTGAAAACCTACCTAACCTTATTACAACAAGCGCAATTTAATTTAGCCTAACCCAACTAAATATATTTTAGATACGTTAACATTAATTTAATAATAAACAAACTCAATGAAATATATTTTTTCGTTATGTTCAGAATGATTTTGGCGAAATTATTGCATACACAAATTTTCACTTGTCTTATATGGCAAGGTGAGCGTTGCTATTTAAGCCAAAATCGCAAGTTTTACCTAATCGGCACGACATATATATATATATATATATATATATATATATATATATATATATATTACATATAATTACATCTGTAAGAGTATCTGTAGTCGCTTCCGGAGGTCACCTCCTGCAGCCAGGTCCCAGACCAAGCCTCCTGGTTGCTGGTCTGAACGATCAACTGTCAATGGCCACCGCTCACAGTTCAATTTATGCACCACAACCTGGGTGATCAGGAAATGATTAGAAGAATTTGTAGAGTTCCCTCTTGACGACAGCTAAGGGTCTGTTATAATCCTTCTTTCTTATCATTGATAAGAAGGTATTGACAAGTGATCCCTTTTCACTTATTGAGTTCTCTGTACTCATCGGTCCCCTGGTTTACACCGGAGGTATCCTGCACCGTCTGCCAAGCCTCTTGTGTTTATAAGTATTAATTTCGGTGTGCAGGTTTGGGATCAGGCCCTCCAGAATTTTCCAGGTGTAGATTATGAAATATTTCTCACCTACGTTCTAAGAAATACAGTTTTAGGGACTTAAGCTCTTCCAGTAATTTGGGAGTCTGACTTTATACAAGCTGTAAAGGTCCTCTGTACATACCCCAGTTCTGTATTTTTTTTTTTTTTTTGCCTTCAAGAAGGCCGTTAGTAAACAATATTCCAGTCTAGAGAGAGAAAGATTGACTTAAAGAGCGTCATCAATGGCTTGGCATCTCTTGGTTTGAAAGTTCTAGTTATCCAATCAATCATTTTCCTGGCAGCTACGATAACGCACTGCTGAGTTTCTTGAATCCGAGATCTTGAGATGTCATCACTCCCAGGTCTTTCACATGAGACTTATGCTGTATTGAGTGATACAAGTGTGTCTTGTACTCTGATCTTGTTTTTATTTCCACAATTCTTCTATAACGTAATAACTGTAATTTGTCCTCACTGACCATCATATTGTTGGCAGCAGGCAACTGGAAAACATTGTTAATATCAACTTAGAGGCTCACTGAGTCTTCTATGAATGACACTCTCTTGCAGAGTCTAGTATTGTCTTCAAGGGCTGATACAGCGCTGTGGTTTGTGTCCCTGTCTGTCAGAGAATGAGAAAGTGGGGCGAGTAACATGCTATACACAATACACATGCTGTCAGAACAGAGCTCTTCACTGTAGCAGCCTCTGAGTTCACTTTGTTTACTATTATTCTTTGGATTCTGTTACTTATGAAGGTAAATATCCATCTGACTACATTTCCATTTACTCCTTTTACACTAATTTTGCACGCAGTTACCCCATGGTCGTACTTGTCAAGTTATTATAGCAAACTTAGTGTACACTATATCTGCATTTTTACTTGTCTTCCAGTGTATCCAAGACCATGTCGTAATGATCCAGCAACTGCGAGAGGCAAGAGCGACCTCTTCTGAACCCATGTTGACCTGGGTTGTGCAAATGCTGCAATTCTATGTGATTATCATACTTTTTATAATCCTTTCAATTGCAATTGCTTTGCTGCTACCTTTGTGGAGTGAGGCTATATGAGGCTACAATGACCGTGGGGTGACTCCAGTGTCCAGGCTTCTCCATAGAATATTTTAGGCTAATGATGATAGCTTTAATCAAAGGTCGGATGCGCGATATCTTTGCCCTGGATTTTGCGTATGAGAAGTATTTTGGATTTCTCTCAATTTCACTTATAGCTTTTTTTGCTCCTTTTGTCTCTCGTGGACTTCGTACAACATTCAATTTGAGCTCAACTTTGTACATGTCTCTAGCCACTCTCACTTTTCATTCTTCAGAGAGTCTGCTGTCTTTGAGTTCTGTTAACCATCGTCTTCGCTTATAGAGGGATCACTTCTCTCTTTCCAAAATAAATCTTTTCCCCTTCCTTTATAATGGTATGTACCTGAAGGATGCGTCTAGTGCCACTGAACTCTTAGGAAACACTGGTTCAAATCCTCGTTGATCATATTTTGCAGTAAGCTCACAATTTATTAGCTTCCACATGATGTTCTACTTGTTAAACTTGTTAAACATACCCTTAGGCTTGTGTGTTTTGTGAATTACGACCCATGAGTAAGCATGTCTGACCACCTGTTAAGTTATGGTCTCAGTTTACTGTCTTAGATACTTATGTTCCAGACCAGATCTTCATTATTTGTGAATATAAGGGCTAGATCATTCTCTAGTCTGGTCAGTTCCACCCTTTGCTGGCACAAGGCGAGTTTGTTGCCGGCTTAGTAGGTGAGTCGAGTGAGACTGTGCATTCAGACTGGATTCTAGGATTCTCTCTGCTGTTACAGTCTTTCTCACATTCTTGCACTCTAAGCGTCTTAAACTGAAGTCACCAGACACAACATGGTGCTCCAGACACAACATAGTGCCCCAGACACAACATGGTGCTCCAGACACAACATAGTGCCCCAGACACAACATGGTGCCCCAGGCACAACATAGTGCCCCAGACACAACATAGTGCCCCAGACACAATATGGTGCCCCAGACAAGTTGCAACATTGGGGTATCTTTATTCTGGAATGTTTCGCCAGCCAGTGACTTCAGTCCAATACGGAGAAAGGTGAGGAGTTTGAGGTAATCAGTCCCTCAGCCTCCAGCCGATATGTTCAGTCCATCAATCATGATAAAAGTGCAGGATATTAGGTTAGGTAAGGTTCGTCAGGAAACAGGGCAAGTGTTTCCTGACGCGGGTCTTAGTCAGATGATGACCCGCCATTGGAGCCTTTGGTCATCTGACCGAGGCCTTCCGCTGGCTTACGGAAGGCAGATGAGGTGGAGCTGTGGTAGGTGGAGTCACCAGTGAACAAAACTACTAGTGGAAGTAGGTCATGTCTGTAGGTCAGACAAGTTTTGAAGAAATCTCTGCATCACCTCATCTGTCATCGGTATATAACCTCCATCTCCGCGAATATGCTGCACTTTTATCATATCTTCTCTCACAATTTCCTAGTTTGCTGGGAATATTGCATCTTTTGTCATACCTCTTTGTCTGGACTCTGAGCGCAATTAGTTTTGCTTACTCTTCCTCTACTCTGTTACTGAATATGCTGATTTTTTTTTTTTTTTGTATTCCCGTAAGTTTCTAAACCACTTATTCACACCCCAGACAACAATATGGCGTCCTTGAGCAATCATAAACCATAAATTTTGATTTGTTGCTAATGTGGTCAACAAAAGTGAAGAATTAGATCTACTATACTTTAATTTTCAGAAAAAGGCTTTTGATAACGTTCAGAGTCGTCTAATAAAAGTCAGATTTACACAAAAGAACTGATGATGGTTTTTGGGTCATTACGTGTTACCTGAACCTAGTACCAGTTTTGGGTCATTACGTGTTACCAGAACCTAGTACCAGTTTTGGGTCATTACGTGTTACCTGAACCTAGTACCAGTTTTGGGTCATTACGTGTTACCTGAACCTAGTACCAGTTTTGGGTCATTACGTGTTACCCGAACCTAGTACCAGTTTTGGGTCATTACGTGTTACCCGAACCTAGTATCAGTTTTGGGTCATTACGTGTTACCCGAACCTAGTACCAGTTTTGGGTCATTACGTGTTACCCGAACCTAGTACCAGTTTTTGGTCATTACGTGTTACTCGAACCTAGTACCAGTTTTGGGGCATTACGTGTTACCCGCACCCACTTACTGGTCTGGGAACCAATCCGCGGAGGCGGTGACCGGAAGGGAAGACGTAACGAGAGGTGTACCACTGGGATCAATGCTGGGACCGGTTCTGTTTGTAGCGGCGTACCGCTTGGGTTCAGCATTTGGACCGGTTCTTTTTTTTGACATACATAATTGACAGAAATAATGAATTGTGGTTGTCATGAAAATTAATCATATGTCGGTCTGCCTGTGTTAGAGGCGACCAGGTCTGTGTATTTCAGTGAAGGTGGTCCGATTTAGATTGTGCACTCCATATCCTGTGAACGGTAGCGGAAGAACATATGGATACACAGTAGGCCTAGGAACTAGGCCCCAACAAGGTTAACAGGAGTACATCTGGATTTACATCTACATTGACTCATCTGTTACAAGCAAATTTAAGATATTTGCTTAATATGTATGATATCTTATTTTATTAATAAGATACTATCTTGCCATAGCACATAGGTTATTGTAGTGATTTTCTCTACTGTATATTCCTCAATAAGTGGACAATTAAGCACGTAGTGTACAAGTTAAGGATCATAAGGCTGACTATATACAGATTGATCATCATCTGTGTGTCTGTTAAGCTGCCAGAAGTTCTTGTGATATTAAATAAACACATCTTCCATGGAGGGGTGAAATGCTCTTGTCTACACTGATTCAGTTCGTGCAAGTTATAAAACTTAATATAATTGCATGTTTTCACAACCCATTTAGATCTGTGTGTATTTACTTCTGGACAGTTAATAAGATTCATAATGACAGAGTCTGGGTCATTTCTTAACATTCTAATACCAAGTACAGTGTTAATCTCAATAATCCTATCACTGATACTAGACACCAAGCTCCTTCCTCATTAAGAACCTTGGTAGATTTGGGACAGCCAAGAATAATTCTGAGAGCTTCATTCTGCATTAACTCGAAGGACCGGAGAGAACTTTCCCTAGCTAATATCAACATGGGCGCAGCATAATCAATTAAGGACCTAACATAGGATATGTACATCATTCTCACTATTTTCACATTGGCAACATAGTTGGGGTTGTAGCCAGCAACAGCTTTGAGAGCATTTAGCCTATCTTTGCATTTCTTATTTAGTTGTGGTATGGTGGATTTATTGAAGGGTTCGTCTGCACCAAATTATCTAAGATTTACCGTAGCAGATGCTTACATCCTGCAAACAGATGGGATGTCGTTTGTTTTGTCAATATTTTCGTTTTAGATGACGATAAGACGAGACCTAGTCGATTACAAATTACCCGAACCTCGTTAATGTTCTCATCTTCGTATGCCCAGTTGTATGGATCATGATGTCATAAACATAGCTTATAGCTATATGGTTAGGTGAAGTAGATAGATAATTTAGAGCATTAATCAGAACATTAAACAGAATGGGACATTTCTTTAGACTCGCTTCTAAAGCCTTGGTAGAGGATAGAGGAGAGACTGACAGATATCCCATTATCCAACTGAGTAAGTTACCACCAATATTCATTTTAGCTAGTTCATGTAGTATAGCGTTTCTTTTTGCGATATAGAATGCGGATTTTAGATCAAGAAATGTGGTAAAACTAGTAGAAGTATATGTACTTAAAAAGGTAGAAATACAAGTCTGCACACTGTTACCTTTCATAAAACTATAGAGATGAGGGGAAAGTTGGTGTCTGATTCTGTAGTATAGTCTGTTAAGTATCTTTCTTTCCAATGTTTTACAAACATAACTAATGAAGCAGATTGTTTAAATGCGTCAGGCTGTTGTGACTTAGGGACAGGCACGTGAGAGTGTTCCTAGAATTAGACACACCTGCAACAACTGGGTATCTAAACATACCCAGTTGTTGCAGGTGTGTCTAATGTGTCTATGTAGAAGGTTCGCCAACCAGTGGCTTTATCAATACAATACAGAGACAAAAACAGAAGGTAGAAGTAGTTGAGGTAATCAGTCCGGCAGCCTAACAGGAGATACTTAGATGAAGGTGAGGTACGTCACATGGCTTCTCTAAATCTATAAATGCCACTAACACTTCTTTAAGACCATGTTGTTTTAATGATTATAATCATAACCATAATTTTCAAAGGGGTGGATGGGTAAGATATAAAATAAGATTTCTTCGGATTTTTAACCCCGGAGGGTTAGCCACCGAGGATAACCCAAGAAAGTCAGTGCGTCATCGAGGACTGTGTCTTATTTCCATTGGGGTCCTTAATCTTGTCCCCCAGGATGCGATCCACACCAGTCGACTAACAACCCAGGTACCTATTTGCTGCTAGGTGAACATGACAACAGGTGTAAGGAAACACGTCGAAATGTTTCCACCCGCCGGGAATCGAACCCGGGCCCTCCGTGTGTGAAGCGAGAGCTCTAGCCACCAGACCATCAGGCCACCGGGGTAAGCCAGCGGAAGGCCTCGGCCAGATAACCAAAAGCTCCGGGTGCGGAAGACCATCGTCAGGAAACACTTGTCCTGACTTAACCTAACAGTTCCTTACAATTATCATACTATTCTTCACTTACACGTTTCAGTGTAAACACTTGGTCTATGCATTCCATATTCTTCGTGTACCCTCCTTTACACCCACGCACTCCTAATTTCTGCCTTAACCCCAACTCTTTCAATATTAATTCTGCCATACACTTTACCACTTATACTCAACAGGTTTATTCTCCTATAATTTTTACTCTCTTGTCCCATTTTAACTATACAAAAGGACTATGCCTGGTCAAGGACTGGGCCCCGGGGGCGTTCATCCCCGGAACACCCTCAAGGAAGACTCCAGGAAGGACTGGGCCCCGGGGGCATTGACCCCCGAAACACCCTCAAGGAAGACTCCAGGAAGGACTGGGCCCCGGGGGCGGGCGTTGACCCCCGGAACACCCTCAAGGGAGACTCCAAGAAGGACTGGGCCCCGGGGGCGTTGACCCCCGGAACACCCTCAAGGAAGACTCCAGGAAGGACTGGGCTCCGGGGGCATTGACCCCCGAAACACCCTCAAGGGAGACTCCAGGAAGGACTGGGCCCCGGGGGCGTTGACCCCCGGAACACCCTCAAGGAAGACTCCAGGAAGGACTGGGCCCCGGGGGCATTGACCCCCGAAACACCCTCAAGGAAGACTCCAGGAAGGACTGGGCCCCGGGGGCGTTGACCCCCGGAACACCCTCAAGGAAGACTCCAGGAAGGACTGGGCCCCGGGGGCGTTGACCCCCGGAACACCCTCAAGGAAGACTCCAGGAAGGACTGGGCTCCGGGGGCGTTGACCCCCGGAACACTCAAGGAAGTCTCCAGGAAGGACTGGGCCCCGGGGGCATTGACCCCCGAAACACCCTCAAGGAAGACTCCAGGAAGGACTGGGCCCCGGGGGCGTTGACCCCCGGAACACCCTCAAGGGAGACTCCAGGAAGGACTGGGCCCCGGGGGCGTTGACCCCCGGAACACCCTCAAGGAAGACTCCAGGAAGGACTGGGCCCCGGGGGCATTGACCCCGACACACCCTCAAGGAAGACTCCAGGAAGGACTGGGCCCCGGGGGCATTGACCCCCGGAACACCCTCAAGGTAGACTCCAGGTAGGTAGACTGTCAGGTGTTAAGTAACGCACATGTTGAACAAATACACCAGTCAATAATAATGATGACGTCTGGATGACCTGATCCATACTCAGAGGAAATGGATTATGACGGTGATCCTTGCAACAGCAAGACAACACCAGTTATGTGTACCAGACGAAGAACAAGACAAGTCAATTTTGAGGGGAAGGATAAAGAGAAAGAAAAAGGGAGAGATGGAGAGGGAGGAGGGAGAAGGATGAGGAGGAGGAGGAGGGGGGAGGGAAGGATCCAGGTCAGAGTTGTGAATAAACTTTGTGTTGTAGGAGAAACATGAATGAACGTGTGTAGTAGATTACCTCGGGAGTGGGAAGGAGGAGGAGGAGAGGGGAGAGGGATTGGAAGCGAGGGATGGGGAGAGAGGGAGAGGGGAGAGAGAGAGAGCCAGGGAAGAGCAGGGTATAAAGTTTATGTTGTGGGAGAAACATGAATGGATGTGTGTAGTAGGTTACCTCCCCTCCCCTCCCTTCCCCTCCTCCCCATTCCAAACACCTACCCTCATTCCCTTTCCTACTCACCCTCGCCTACCCCCCTCCTTCCCTTCCCCTCCACCATCCACCCCCCACCACTACTCAGACGGAGAAATATATAGGAAAGTTTCCTTAACCCTGTTGTCTGTTACACCCCTGTTGTCTGTTACACCCCTGTTGTCTGTTACACCCCTGTTGTCTCTGTTACACCCCTGTTGTCTCTGTTACACCCCTGTTGTCTCTGTTACACCCCTGTTGTCTCTGTTACACCCCTGTTGTCTCTGTTACACCCCTGTTGTCTCTGTTACACCCCTGTTGTCTCTGTTACACCCCTGTTGTCTCTGCTACACCCCTGTTGAATCTGCTACACCCCTGTTGCCTCTGCTACACCCCTGTTGCCTCTGCTACACCCCTGTTGCCTCTGCTACACCCCTGTTGCCTCTGCTACACCCCTGTTGCCTCTGCTACACCCCTGTTGCCTCTGCTACACCCCTGTTGCCTCTGCTACACCCCTGTTGCCTCTGCTACACCCCTGTTGCCTCTGCTACACCCCTGTTGCCTCTGCTACACCCCTGTTGCCTCTGCTACACCCTGTTGCCTCTGCTACACCCCTGTTGCCTCTGCTACACCCCTGTTGCCTCTGCTACACCCCTGTTGCCTCTGCTACACCCCTGTTGCCTCTGTTACACCCCTGTTGCCTCTGCTACACCCCTGTTGCCTCTGCTACACCCCTGTTGCCTCTGCTACACCCTGTTGCCTCTGCTACACCACTGTTGCCTCTGCTACACCCCTGCTGCCTCTGCTACACCCCTGTTGCCTCTGCTACACCCCTGTTGCCTCTGTACACCCCTGTGCCTCTGCTACACCCCTGTTGCCTCTGCTACACCCCCTGCTGCATCTGCTACACCCCTGCTGCCTCTGCTACACCCTGTGCCTCTGCTACACCCCTGCTGCCTCTGCACCCTGATCTCTACACCCCTGCTGCCTCTGCTACACCCCTGCTGCCTCTGCTACACCCCCTGCTGCATCTGCTACACCCCTGCTGCTCTGCTACACCCCTGCTGCCTCTGCTACACCCCTGCTGCCTCTGCTACACCCCTGCTGCATCTGCTCACCCCTGCTGCCTCTGCTACACCCCTGCTGCATCTGCTACACCCCTGCTGCCTCTGCTACACCCCTGCTGCCTCTGCTACACCCCTGCTGCCTCTGCTACACCCCTGCTGTCTGCTACACCCTGCTGCTCTGTACACCCCGTGTTTCTCTGCTACACCCCTGCTGCCTCTGCTACACCCCTGCTGCCTTTTACCCCCTGTGCAACCTAACCCTGTGTCTATAAATCTGTACTTCTGACACTCTTGGACCCCCTGAATGCTTGGGACACCCATACTGTGCAGATACACCAGTCCTGTGTAAGATACACCAGTCCTGTGTAAGATAACATCCAGCTACTGTGTAAGTTAACACTCCAGTACTGTGCAAGATAACACTCCAGTACTGTGCAAGATAACACTCCAGTACTGTGAAGATAACACTCCAGTACTGTGCAAGATAACACTCCAGTACTGTGCAAGATAACACTCCAGTACTGTGCAAGATAACACTCCAGTACTGTGCAAGATAACACTCCAGTACTGTGCAAGATAACACTCCAGTACTGTGCAAGATAACACTCCAGTACTGTGCAAGATAACACTCCAGTACTGTGCAAGATAACACTCCAGTACTGTGCAAGATAACACTCCAGTACTGTGCAAGATAACACTCCAGTACTGTGCAAGATAACACTCCAGTACTGTGCAAGATAACACTCCAGTACTGTGCAAGATAACACTCCAGTACTGTGCAAGATAACACTCCAGTACTGTGCAAGATAACATTCCAGTACTGTGCAAGATAACATTCCAGTACTGTGTAAGATAACTCCAGTCTCAGGCATAATGGGTTTAGAGGAGGTCGCTCCTCCCTCTCTCTCAGTTGCTGGACCACAACATGGTCTTGGATGCACTGGAAGGTGCATTCAAGAGCTTTTGGTCATCTGACCGAAGCCTTCCGCTGGCTTACCCCTCCACTCCTTTAAAAATTACAGTGATGCACTGGAAGACAAACCAAATGGAGATGTTTTATGCATCTTCCACCTTTCTCTGTGTTGGACTGAGGAAGCCACTGACGGGCGAAACGTTTCCAGAATAAACATACCCCAAATACTGTACAAGTGTCTCATTTATCAACTTGTCGCAGATATTTATGTAAAAGGTGTTTGTAAACATAATCCTCACCTGCTCTCCCTTACTGGCCCTTAAACACCCATCCTCCACCCCTCACCCTTTTCCCTGACCCCCTTTCCCAAGAGTCACACTCTTCTCCCCCCTTCCCTACTCCTCATTTCCTATACATCATCTCCCACATAATTATGCAGTGACAGCTTCTCTTGCTTGACCGTCCTCATCAATACTGATCAGTGTAATTAAGACCAGAAATGGGTGGTTATCCTAGACCAGAAATGGGTGGTTTGTTTGGGTCCTCTTGATCCGAGTCCTAATGAAAGATAGTGAAGCAAATGGTGTTTGTGATCTGTAACTGCAAGTGACGAGGTTTTAGGTGAATATTATTGGTATATTATTATTACCATTATTATTGATAGTTATTATTGGTGTTATTATCATTATTGGTATTGTTGGTGGTGGTATTTTGCTATTATTTTTGTTAATACTGATATTTTGTGGTTGTTTTTTGTAGTGTTTTTGGTATTAGTTTGTTCTTGTTATCGTTGATACTGTCATTATAGTGTTGTTATTGTTGTTATTAGTTTCTGGTTATTGTAGTTCCTGTTGCTATTGTTTTTGTTACTACTGTTTTTGTTATTGATGGTTCTGTTGTTCTTACCGTTGTTGGTATACATCTGTTGTTGTTTTGAATGGGGTTTGTTATTGTTGTCTTTGTTCTTGTGCTTTTGTTGTCGTCACTGCTTATACTGTGTAGTGTAAATTTAGTAAATAATGAATTCATAGAGGAATTAGACACTCCATGTCTCAGTCTATGGCATCAGACAGATAACTGGTCCTGGCTGATGGCCTGATCAACCAGGTTATTGGCGCTGGCAACACGCAGCACACAACGTATGCACCACAGACCGGCTGATCAGGAACTGGCTTGAGGAACATATGTTCCTCCAGGGGAAAAAACATTCAAGGGGCTGTTGTTACTTCCCCCCAGAGAGTACTGTCAGGGGAACGCCTTCCGCCTGATCAAAGTAAAGAAAAAAATAATATAAACAAATAAAGACTCTTAGGATTAATGATTAAGATGGATTTATGCGGAGTGGTGGTAATCCTCCGATGTTCTGGAATCTCCTGATACCACTTATAGTACCACACTTTAGATATGGAAGCTAAGGAGTAGTTGTAATATCCCACACGTTCAGAAGACAGGGATCTTGCTCACATTCCTAGCGTCTACCCTGGAGGACCAGGCCTCCAGTACAGCTGATAGCAAAAATAAATATACTGTTTACCAAAAGTTGAGTAACATTTAAGACAGAAAAAGGTGGTATACAAAGTCACTACTGGTAACCAAGAAACAAAAAACAAAAAAACGAACAATAATACTCGTGGTAGATCACCTGACCTGATCAGGAGGTGAAGTGACTCTCCAGACTTCAACCCACACCAGGTAAGGTTAATACTACCAGGAGTAGAAATTAAAGCAAATCAGACAGCCAGGAACTGGAACTTTGCCCCAGCCCGCTAGATGGAAGTGCGGGTCGTAACTCGCTAACGATCCCCGGCTGACTTAACAACCCTAACCCCACTTATCCACTTTTCCCTCACAAGTACAAAGGATAGTACTCTTGTTACTCAGGCCTCAGAGAGTACACAGGATAGTACAGGAGGTCCCGCTTATACAGCAGGTTAGGTTCCGGGCTACTGCTGTAAAGTGAAAATCGTTGTAAAGTGAAACATAGCCTTTTTTTTCACTTTCAAATGTATATACAAGCCTGATAACATGTTTACACTATCATATATTAAGTGAGCAATAGACCCAGTACATACAAATTACTTTTCAATCTTAGCTTATAGTGAGTGGTGAATACGTATATTGATTGTAGGAAGTCTGAATAAATAAATAATGGGTATAATTGAAAACGGCTGCATTAGCGAAGTGCTGTAAAGCGAGGCACACCTGTATTCTCACCAGTATGGTCCACATTCAAAATCACTTGTTAATAACGGTGAGTAAATCATTCATGTAGATATCATTTTGGTCCTTGCGGACCTCCCTCCCTTGCTTACCTCTAGTTCTATCCTATTCTCCCTACCTTTCTCCCTCCCTCCTTCCTTTCCACCTCAAGAGATCACTTCAACAATGATATAAACAACAACCAAACTGAATATGTTCATCTGAACATTTGTGTGAGGTGAGGTAGACAGCTGTTGAGAGGGGAGTGGAGGAAGGGAGGGGAGGTAGAGAGGAAAATGAGAGAGAGAAGGGTTGAAGAGGGAAGAAATAGAATGGCGAAGAAACTTAGATGGAGGAAGATAGATGGAGGAGAGATGGAAGTTGAAGGGGAAAGAAGGAAAGGAGGATAGAGGGAGAAGAGTGAGTGGAAGGAGTCTAGAAGGTGGGTGAGGGAGGGAAGAGATGGAGGAGGGAAAACCAAAATAATACACAAGGTAAGGGAAAAGCAGGTTAGAGTTGGTGGCTATTCTCCGAATATATCATAATTTTGCTCTTCGTAGGTGGATCATATTAGTCCCTGGCTGACAGTGAGAGAGAGAGAGAGAGAGAGAGAGAGAGAGAGAGAGAGAGAGAGAGAGAGAGAGAGAGAGAGGGGGAAAGTGAAAATTACATTCGCCTTCCTGTTCCATATTTGTATGTCTCGTAACAATAAAATGAGCTGATGTAGGTAACAGCTCTTAGCTTGTAAATAAAGTTAGGAATCTTAACCTAACCTTGTAAAACCCTGTGTAAGGGGAGAGAGAGAGAGAGAGAGAGAGAGAGAGAGAGAGAGAGAGAGAGAGAGAGAGAGCATCAACAACAGAGACCCCCCAATAAAAATAAAATAAAAGCCCCCAACACTAACTATAGCATAAAATTTTAGCACTAGGTCCAGCCCAGGACTGGTGGCACACAAAAAACACTCAGGTCTGGAAAAAGACACATGATACACGACACTAATTTTCACAATGGAAATAGGAGGCTGAAATAGGAGACACACACAGAGCACCCAATTTAGAAATGAACACATGGTATGAAAAACAATACACAACGAACGCTGAAGTATTTTACAATATATATAAAATATGACAAGCACCTCTCTCTCTCTCTCTCTCTCTCTCTCTCTCTCTCTACACACACACACACACACACACACACACACACACACACACACACACACACACACACACACAAAGTTTAACAAACTGAAGTTGGGGCGAAGACCTTGAACTATAGCAGTAATTTCTGAAGGTCCTATACGAGACTGGAGCTTCTAGCTTAAAGGGACTTGTTCTGTGTGTGTACTCACCTAGTTGTGGTTGCAGGGGTCGATTCATAGTTCCTGGTCCCGCCTCTTCACTGGTCGCTACTGGGTCACTCTTCCTGCTCCATGAGCTTTATCGTACCTTTTAAAGCTATGTATGGATCCTGCCTATACTATATCACTCTCAATATTGTTCCACTTCCTGACAATTTTAAACCTGAAGAAATGTGTGAGTGTCTGGCCATTCTTCTCTGGATGTTGTGTGTTTTTCACAAAACTCTGTAAACTTCTTCCCCATTCTGATGTTCAGTCTGAACAACAACTGATCGTCTTGACTATGTCTCCATGCTTGAGGTGCTGTCACGGGAATGCCTGATTAGATATTTGTATTGACGAACAAGTGTACAAGTGTAAATAAAGTAGCAAGTGAGTGTGTTCACCTATTGCAGAGGTCGATTCACAGCTCCTGGCCCCGCCTCTTCGCTGTATATATATATATATATATATATATATATATATATATATATATATATATATATATATATATATATATGCCTCCTCCACCACCACCATCAACGAACACCCACCACCACCATCAACCAACAACCACCAACAACCAACAACCACCACCAACCAACAACCTCCACCACCACCACCAACCAACAACCTCCACCACCACCACCAACCAACCACCACTACCAACCACCACTACCAACCACCACCACCAACCAACCACCACCACCAACCACCACCAACCAACCACCACCAACCAACCACCACCACCAACCACCACCAACCAACCACCACCACCAACCACCACCAACCAACCACCACCACCAACCACCACACATCTCGTCCCTACTATCAAAGCGGATAATAAAAACTTTAAATTACAAACCCACAAAAATATATTTTTACCTCCGAGTCATTGTGTAGGGTAATTACCTTCAGGGTGTAATTAGTATATACCAGCCAGGACAACTTTACCTCACTAGGTATACCTCCAGGCATAGATGGTATACTATACTTATATTGTGTTTTACCACCAGACATAGATGGTATACTACACTTATGTTGTGATATATAAAGTTTACCACGAGACAGACGGGTTACTAAAGTAACTTTGAAGTCTACAGTGATATACACGGGTTACTAAAGTAACTTTGAAGTCTACAGTGATATACACGGGTAACTAATGTAACTTTAAAGTCTACAGTGATATAGGAGTATTTTCCATTAAGATGCTTTAAGAGATATGCAAAAATATCGGCGTAGTCGCTTACTGTGTTTATAAATGAGAATCTAAACTGAATGAATACGAGAGTGTAAGTAGGAGTTGACACAATGGTTGTTTGCTGATGATGTAGTGCTATTAGGTGTTTGGGAGGTGTTTTGGAAGGTGTTTTAGAAGGTGTTGGAAGAAAATGTCTTTGGAAGAGGGTTTTGGAAGAGGTGTTTTGGAAGAGGGTTTTGGAAGAGGTTTTGGAAGGTGTTTTGGAAGAGGTGTTTGGAAGAGGTGTTTGGAAGAGTGTTTTGAAGAGGTGTTTGGAAGAGGTGTTTGGAAGGTGTTTGGAAGAGGTGTTTGGAAGAGGTGTTTGGAAGAGGTGTTTGGAAAGGTGTTTTGGAAGAGGTGTTTTGGAAGAGGTGTTTGGAAAAGGTGTTTTGGAAGAGGTGTTTTGGAAGAGGTGTTTTGGAAAAGGTGTTTTGGAAGAGGTGTTTTGGAAGAGGTGTTTGGAAAGGTGTTTGGAAGAGGTGTGTTGGAAGAGGTGTTTTGGAAGAGGTGTTTTGGAAGAGGTGTTTGGAAAAGGTGTTTGGAAAGGTGTTTTGGAAGAGGTTTTGGAAGAGGTGTTTGGAAAGGTGTTTTGGAAAGGTGTTTGAAGAGGTATTTGGAAGAGGTGTTTTGAAGAGGTGTTCTGGAAAGGTGTTTGGAAGAGGTATTTGGAAGAGGTGTTTTGAAAGGTGTTTTGGAAAGGGTTCTGGAAGAGGTTTTGGAAGAGGGTTTTGGAAGGTGTTTTGGAAGAGGGGTTTTGGAAGAGGTATTTGGAAGAGGGGTTTTGGAAGAGGGGTTTTGGAAGAGGGGTTTTGGAAGAGGGGTTTTGGAAGAGTTATTTGGAAGAGGTGTTTTTGAAAAGGTGTTTGGAAGAAGTGTTTTGGAAGAGGTGTTTGGAAGAGGGGTTTTGGAAGAGGGGTTTTGGAAGAGGGGTTTTGGAAAAGGGGTTTTGGAAGAGGTATTTGGAAGAGGTATTTGGAAGAGGTGTTTTGGAAGAGGTGTTTGGAAAAGGGGTTGTGGAAAAGGGGTTTTGGAAGAGGTATTTGGAAGAGGGGTTTTGGAAGAGGTGTCTGGAAGATTACAAAAAATACGAAGGTGACGACAGAAGAAGTATAGAGAATGAAAAATGGTTGTCAGACTGAAAGGAAAGGAAGGAATGAAGGAAGGAATGAAGGAGGGAGTGGATAAGTCAAATGAAGAATTATAATCATAGAACAGGCGAATTAAAAAAAAAACTTCTTTATGTTCTCTAAGGAATTTATACCCATCCTGCAGTATGGAGACCAGAACTGAGCTGCATGATCTAAGTGAGGTCTTAATAATGATGTACTCACCTAATTGTACTCACCTAATTGTGATTGAAAGGGTCGAGACTCAGCTCTTGGCCCCGCCTCTTCGATGAGCTGTGTGGGAGTATGAACATGTAAAGCTCTGAGTGTGAGCATGTTAAGCTCTAACTTGCTGTTGGAGTGTGAGCATGTTAAGCTCTAACTTGCTGTTGGAGTGTGGGCATGTTGAGCTCTAACTTGCTGTTGGAGTGTGAGCATGTTAAGCTCTAACTTGCTGTTGGAGTGTGAGCATGTTAAGCTCTAACTTGCTGTTGGAGTGTGAGCATGTTAAGCTCTAACTTGCTGTTGGAGTGTGAGCATGTTAAGCTCTAACTTGCTGTTGGAGTGTGAGCATGGCAAAATCTATGAAGGCTGGAGGTCATACTGCCCACAAGTACGATAACAACTTCACACACAGGTCATTACAGGCACAACATATCGCTCTAAAACACCTTTTCATAAAGACCTTCTTAGAGCAAAACACTCCTGCATGAGCCTTTGTCCCAGAGTCTATGAAGGGAGTTAGAAAAGCCAGTTAGCTAATGTTATTTTAGAGGTGGGGAGTGAAGTGTCTGCAGGTTTTATCTGGTTTGTATGAGAGGCCATGTAATGTGTTGTGGTCAGGTAGACGATGTGTGTGTGTGTGTGTGTGTGTGTGTGTGTGTGTGTGTGTGTGTGTGTGTGTCTGTGTTTTAGATCATGCTAAAGTGGGAAATCTCTCTCTCTCTCTCTCTCTTACACAGGGTTCTACAAGGTTAGGTTAAGGATTCCTAACTTTATTTACAAGCTAAGAGCTGTTTCCTACATGAGCTCATTTAAAAGCCTTTTTATTGTTATGAAACATACAAGTAGGGAACAGGATGAAGTTGGAGCCATCTGTGGGCCAGCAATTTACATTTGGTCAACTGACTATTTCACTGATATCATAATGCAGTACGAACGTGTTCCAGACTCGAGTTAACCTGGGAATAAATGATCTCAGATGAAGTGATGTTCTGGAGAATGGTACAGTCAGAGTGAAGTTGTTCACTGCCCGTCTTGTTGTAAAAGCTCTCTCTCTCTCTCTCTCTCCTCTCTCTCTCTCTCTCTCTCTCTCTCTCTCTCTCTCTCTCTCTCTCTCTCTCTCTCCCCCCGTATAAATCAGCAGGTAAATTTATGATAGTTATTGGCTGACTAGTTGCAAGGTTGGAGAGAGAGAGAGGGAGAAAAAAGATGGGGAAAGAGAGAAAAGTGGGGGAATAAAGGGGGGGAAAAATTTTTTATTTTTCCCTGAAACGGGGAAAGGGTGACACAGTAAAGGGCGGATGGATGGTGATTGATGGAGGGGAAGGAGGGAGGGGGGGAAAAAAAGGTAATGGATGGAAGGGGGGAACAGAGCCGGGGGGACAAAAGGGAAGGGAAAAGGGGCAGACAAAGGTAGTAAGTGTATAAGGGAGAAAGGTGATGGAACAGCTAGAGGGATCTATGGACAAAAAAAAAAAAAGGAGAGAGAGAGGAGAGAGAGAGGAAGACGAACATAAAGTAAAAAAAAGAAGGGTAAAGGGAAAAAAAAATAATAAGAGATGACAGAGATAACAATCTTCACTTTTGTCTCTCGGGGTCACAAAGATGGAGACAGACAGGAGAGAGGACAGACAGGGGGTGAAAGACAGAAGGGGGGAGCTAAACAGGGTTAGACAAACACGAGGGGCGACAGGCAGAGGGGGGAGATAGACAGGAGGGCGAATAGACAGACAGGAGGTTGGAGCTAGACAGGAGAGAGGAGACAGACAGGAGGGAGGAGATAGACAGGAAGGAGCCAGACAGGAAGGAGCTAAACAGGAGGGAGAACAGACAGGAGTTTGGAGCTAGACAGGAGGGAGGAGATAGACAGGAGGGATAACAGAGACAGGAGGGATAACAGAGACAGGAGGGATAACAGAGACAGGAGGGAGTAGACAGAGCAAGACTCAAACAAGGAGACACACAAGAAAACCAAACAGATCTTACGAGCTATAAATCTATCTACTGAGGACTGAACTACAGTACACACGTCTCTACTACTCTCTAGACAGGTGGGGATAGCACAGCACAAGGCTCTCTCCCCACCCTTCACACCTCCAGCAACACTACAAGTTGAAAAGCACATTTAAAGAGAATTACTATTCTGCAATGACATGAAAATATACATAATAGGAAAAATGGGAGTTTAAACTACTATTATTACTA